>BQKN01054798.1:0-14566 GCA_022839385.1 Asparagus kiusianus | reverse complement strand
GAGCAACTTTGAGGACTTATCGTTCTATTGATGAGAATCGATAAGTTAGAAGTGTTGCGATCGGAGCAACTTTAAGGACTTATCGTTCTATTGATGAGAATCGATAAGTTAGAAGTGTTGCGATCGGAGCAACTTTGAGGACTTATCATTCTATTGATGAGAATCGATAAGTTGATTTTAACAGAGGAATTATAGTCATATTGGTAATACTAATAACTAGATTCAATCTCTGTTAGGATGGTGATCATCTGAGGTGTAATATTAACCTGATAGGTTGAAGAGATACAGAGTATTGAATGTACTCTGTTGAAAAGAACCCATGAACTTTGAGAATAAGTATCAGGAATGGATTCTTCACTTGGAAGAGTCATAACGCTAAGGTGACTTTCGCGTTTGGGGTATGAAACGCTGATCTGAGCCCAGCGTTTGAACGCGGATGTGAACCTCGCGTTGAGATTAAAGTCTTTAACTGACTTTAAAAGATTTTCTTTTTAAAACGGTTGGGATTCTTTTTAAAGTCCCTAACCATTTCAACAAATTAACAGTTGTTATAAATAGACCTGAGTGGTCACATCAAGAGTCATTCGACTCTTTCTACTTTCGGCCATTTCCAAGAACGAGAAATCTCGTTTGACTTCGGCGAGATCTCCGACGAACTTCGTCTTCTCCGTCCGAAAACGCTCCTTGTGATCGGCTGCATTGATGGCGCCCCGAAGAATAGGCTCGAGCTCCAAGAAAGTCGCCGGAGCGACCTCCGAAACGCCGTCGGTTGAGGGCGCCGGCGGTGCTCCAGTTCCTACGGGGACATCGTCGTCGTCTCCGCCGCCGCAAGGACTTCCCTGTCGGGGTAAGTGCTGACTAAAAGAACTTGCTTCGGCAAGTTTTCTGAAAACCCTAGATGGGTTCTTGACAACGAGGAAGATGACTCGTTTTGATCAAATGAAAACGCGGGGTTGGGATACTCTTTAGGTCCGACCCTCGCGTTCCAGTTTTTCAACAAGGGGTTCGTCCCTCGCGTTTGAGACTTTCTGACGCGATGCTCGACCCTCGCGTTGGTGATTTTCTGACGCGATGCTCGACCCTCACGTTGGTGATTTTCTGACGCGATGCTCGACCCTCGCGTTGGTGATTTTGACCTGAGGCTTAAACCCTTTGTGTTTTGGGGTTCTATCTTTATGTGATGGCTCGCTTATAGCTGCTAACATCTGCTTTTTGATTGTGCAGTGCTTTTACCAAACGTGCCGCTTTCACAAGAGCATCATTTTGGGTATATTGGCGGACCTGATGTGAATGAAACTTTCAGTCTTCAAAACACAGTTCCGCTTTGTACTTTCGCTGACTCGGAAAGGACAGATATGGTTAGATCTCCTCGATGTTCCACCCTTAGGGTTCTGATCACTGACTTGGACATGGAAACCCCTGCGGGCCATGCTCAGTTTCCCAAACCGGCATTCATATTCGGAGATCGAATATCCATCGATGATCACCTCGTTCATGCAGAAGACTCGAAGCTATTGCGGAAAGTTGATGATCGCCACTTCTTCCTTCCAAACATGAAGAGAATGTATCCCCTCTCCTACTTCTTGAATGCAAGTCGTCGTCGTAGTCTGACTTTTGACATAGTCAAAGAGAAGGAAAATGTATCGTTCGGATCTGGTCGACGGGCTCGTACACAAATCGGGGGGCAGCTCAAGGGATTGAGGCCTGGTTTATTTGAGAAGAAGGAACTGGTTCAGGAGATGCCACGCCCAGCGAATATTTTCATTCGCCAATTCCTTGCGACTCAGGGTGAATTTTCCACCCAAGCGTTCAGATCCCCTGGGTGGGTTTGTTCCGGAGAAGGAGGTTGGTGGACCCGCATGATTGACTTCGTTCTTGAGGAGCTTAAGGAGTCACTCACTCAATCGGGTCTCACAATTCCCGTGTTGGCTACTCGACGGGGAGTTGTGCAGAGCTTTCACAATTTCTTCGCTATGTTGGAGAAATATAACTCGGAAAGTTGCACATTTTTTACACCTGTAGGAGAATTAGGTTTTGCTCTCCATGAGATGCAAGCAGTGTCGGGATTGCCACTTGGAAAAATACCCTACGAGGAGTTCATTCCCACTACCGAAGAGCTTTCCCGACTGAGGTTGGCGCACCCAGAAATTTATGATACTTTCTGGGAGTTGATGTGTCACTTTCACATCTGTGCTCAAGTCTTTGGGATGCGTGGAGGGGGCATTATGCATACCACATGGGCGGAATACCTCTTTCAGAATTTAAATCGGAAAGATGTAGTCGTATCTCGTGTTGCAGCCGTCTCTCCTGAAGAAGCCAAAGCTCGGATTAAGGCTTCTCATGCTATCTACAAAACGGAGCATGTAGAGGACGATTTTGAAGCTGGTGTTGAGTTTGAGAGTTTCCATCACCAGGCTATAATTCCTATTTCTGACACGGCTCTACTTGCAGGCTTCTTCATGGTTTGGTTGAAACGGTGTGTAGTGCCGTCGAGACCAATAGAAGCGATCTTGGCTGAAGTTGTATATCCAGCTGTTTTACTAGCACATGGGAGACCCGTGAGTCTCCTCACTGCCATGGTCGGCTGCATTCAAAATGGCCTAAGGATGTTGACCTCTGATCTGCTCGGCGCCTCGATGGTTAAGGTTGCCAGGAAGAAAGCCGGGAAGAACCCCCAGCCACGCATACCAGTGCCGTATACGTACTTGGTGGCTTGGTTCGTGCTGCATTGCCCCTCCTTGATGATTGGAGTATCGGAGAGTGTTGATGCTTACATCCCCTTCGTACAGAGATTAGAGTCGGCCACATGGACTCACTCTTATATAGTCAGGGCTCGACAACTCTTATCTCGGGAAGATAATTACCGTATTTTCTGTTGTGCTCCTGATTTTGACGGAGCTGACGTGGAGGATGCTCGCTTCCTGGACTTGCTTTTTGAGGGTTCGTCCTCTTTGGAAGAAGGCACATTCAACTGGCTTCTTATGATCAGGTTAGGCTACCTGGTCTACCGCTCGCGGGAGAAGTGCTTTATTGAGCCTTACATGCCTTCTCGGTTCGCTAGGCAATTTGGGTATGACCAGCTTTACGTTGGCAATCCTAACCCGGCATTGGCTCATGTTGGGAATTTGTATGAAGGAGCTCGCGCATGGTACTTCTTTTCCGCCGGGGGAACCCATGCGCAATTCACTTTACCCAATTCGCCGCCTGGCTGCTCTACTATTGCCGATTTCTGCAGCTGGTATGAAGAAGTTTCCCAAGTCACGGGGTATGATATTCATACCTCCTGCATAAATGAGATTCGGGAATTGTATCGTTCGAGGAGTCGTTCTTCCAGCACTCGTTTGCCGGGGGTAGAAGAATATCTATCCTGCGAACAAGAAGCATCTGGTGCTGTCGAAGCTCCTAAAAATTTATCTGCCATCGAGCCTCCTAAGGAAGAAACTCCTATGGAAATCGAAGAGGAAACACCGATTGCTGACTCTCCCGAAGAAAAACCAATTCCAAAAGTGCCTGCTTCTGAACCTCGTCTTCTGAGATCGGGTAAGAAGGCTCTTTCTGCTGCTGAGCAGGCCGAGTATGACAGGAGAATGCGTAAGCGGCTGCCTGTCGTAGCCAAAAACTCAAAAAAGACCAAGCTGATGGGAGACGCGATACGATCAGCGCATGCTGCATCTCCTGAAAATAGAGAGGGTATTACGCTTCCCACCGCTCCCCCAAGTCTTGAAGCAACCATCGGTGAGCAGGAAGAGGATATCTTAGGCTCCACGTCAGAAATGGTCAGGACATTCTTATCTGAAGCCCCGCATACCTCTACTCGCACTGACTATGCGAACTGTTTCGTTTATCCGACCGCCCCACCCCCAAGCTCTGAGACACTGAGGGAGCTCATCGAACAATTGGAACACTGGATGCAAAGGACCATTGACGTTGTCAGTCTCGGGGACATAAGTTACAAGGTTTTTGAACCTCATTTGCTGGAATGCTTGGCTAAAATCAAGCATCAGGGTGATAAAATATGGACCGAGAACTGTCGTGAGAGCCTCATCATCTTGGAATATGAGCTGGAGTTCCTCTCCATGCTGCAACGTGACGACATAGGCCCAGAAGTGGATCGGGCTTTTTCTGAGGCCAAGGCCTTGAAGGCGCAACAGCAAGAGGTTCTTCAGAAGGGTTTATCCGAAACAGAACCTCGTCTCGCTCATCTGCGTGATGAACATGCCCAAGTACAGAGAGACATGGGCAGCCTTGCTGTGAGTCTCCGGGATACTGCAGCAGAGCTTGCTCCAGCTGGTGTTGAAGTCCCTCAGATAAACGCTAAGCTAGCTGATGGGGTGGAGATTTTAAGAGGATTTGCTGGTTATTGTGATGGACTCTTCAAATGCTATTGCGACGAGATTGTCGCTGCCGATAAACTTCGGCGAGAACTTGCAGAAGCAACGCCTAGTGAAGAGGAACTCAAGAGCAAGATAACTGAAGATATCAGAAAGGCTCGCCAGGAAAATATATCAGCGCTGAAATCTAAACTCAAGTCTTTCAGATTGATGAGCCCCGATGTTTAGGGTTTGCGCTATTTTTGGTGGAGGGATAAATTTGTATCATTTTCCTTTCAATTGTTTTCACTTTTGTATTCAGATTAACAATATTGAATGGAAATGATATCATTTTGGTTTTCATTATCTCTTTTGTTGAAGCATGATTCAAGACAATGAAAAACGTAGTGTCAACTCAATATGAAAACGAAATTCTCTTTATTATCATTTATAAAACAATTCTAGAAAATTTTAATCGTCAGAGGTGTGGTGTTAACTTGACGAGATACAAAATAGAGTTACCCTATAAATAGGCAACCCCCAGCCTGATCTAACTGGGGATTAGGGGGCTACATGATTCACGGGAAATATCTCTTTAGGAATTTCCCATTGATTGGCATCATGAGCCTGTCTCCTTGTTGATTGATAAGACGATATGCTCCGTTCGAATAAACTGAGTCTATTACGAAAGGCCCTTCCCATTTAGGATTGAACTTCCCTTTGGTTTTGTGTGTCATCACCATGGGTCGTCTGTTGGCCAAGACCAAATCGCCTTTCTTGAAAGTTCGTTCCTTAACCTTTTTATTATAGGCTTTGGAAATCCGAGCTTGATATAGTTCGATCTGCTGCTTAGCTTGAAGTCGCTTGTCGTCTAGGGTTTCAAGTTCTTGCAGGCGCCGTTGATGCTTTTCTTCTTCTGTTAGCCCCGTCGTGATAGCGACTCTCAGAGAAGGAATCTGAATCTCTAGTGGTAATACGGCTTCACAGCCATATACCAGCGAGAATGGTGTAGCTCTTGTAGGGGTCCTTACCGTTGTGCGGTAAGCCCACAAACATTCGCCGAGTCTTTCATCCCAATCGCGTCTACTCTTGGAGACAAATTTCTTGAGAAGTTTCACAATGGTTTTGTTGAAGGCTTCTGCAAGACCATTCGCCGGCGGATAATATGCCGTAGATGCAACGCTCTGGATTCTGAACTTGTCACAAAACCTCTGGAACCCAAAACTGACGAATTGTGTCCCGTTGTCATGAACTATCCGCCTCGGGACTCCAAAACGGTAGACAACATGGTGTTTGATGAATTTAATTACGTTGGAAGTTTTGACTTCTTTCAACGGGATTGCCTCCGCCCATTTGGAGAAATAATCGGTCACAGCCAGGATGAACCGATGTCCTTTAGAAGTCGGAGGAGAAATTGGACCTACGATATCCATGCCCCATTCTTCAAATGGCCATGATGCAGATGTAGGATGTAGATTCCTAGGTGCTTGATGGATGAAATCTCCATGAATTTGGCACGCGTGACAACGTTTAGCGTAGTCAACCGCGTCTGAGAACATCTTTGGCCAGTAATAGCCAATTCGTCGGAGGCGATCCCCTAATTTAGCTCCGGGCTGATGAGCTCCGCACATCCCTTCATGAGCTTCCTTGAGGGCCTCTTTTGCTTCCTTTTGAGAAAGACATCGGAGCAAAATACCGTCATGGGATTTACGATACAGAGTCTGAGTGACTGTATTGTAATAGAATCGGAGGGCCTTTCGTTTGATGCCGGCCGCTTCCTTAGGGTCGTCAGGCAAGATTCCGTATAAGACATAGTCAACATATGGAAATCGCCAATCTCTAGACTCGAATTCTATAGAGGTCGTACAGACTTCCTCCGTCATTGTCTTGTCCGAGCTTTCCTCCTTAGGAATCTTGGAGGAGTATAGTTCACGTCCTGAGACTGGGATTGTCGTTTCGATTCCTGGTGGTAATGCCAACGAGGTTGCTAATGAAGCCAATGCATCTGCGTAAGCGTTCTGGGCTCGTGGAATGTATTCGATAAAGAATCCCTCGAACTGCTTGGCTTGCTTCAGCACTGCGAAGTAGTATGGGATTAAGTCCTCATGACGTACTTCGTATTCCCCTCGGACTTGATTTACAATGAGCTGAGAATCACCATAAGCCTCAAGGCGCCGAATATTGAGTTCTTCGGCAAGTCGCATCCCTAGTAGCAACGCGTTATACTCAGCTACATTGTTGGTACACGGTTCGATTAAGGAAAATCCTCTTGGGATTACGTGACCGTTAGGCGATACGAGCACCACTCCTACTCCCGCAGTAATCGCTCCGTGAGGGTTTGCTCTAGACGCGCCGTCAAAGAATAGTTTCCACACTTGTGTAGATTCTTGAGCAACACAAGCTTCGGCGATTTCGTCGGGCAACTCTTCATACAACTTAGATGTCCCTGGCACCGGGTGATCGGCCAAGAAATCTGCCAATGCTTGACCCTTGACTGCCTTTTGGGGCATAAATTGCATGTCGTATTGTGACAAAAGAATGGCCCATTTTGCAAGCCGACAATTCAAAGACGATGGTTTCGTCATCAGGACTCTCAAAGGATTCACCTTCGAGATGACATGAATTGTCTGTCCAACTAGGTAATGTCGCATCTTTTGAACCGCGAATACCAAAGCGAGACATTCTTTCTCGACCGGGTTGTACCGATGTTCGGCTCCCATCATGGTCCTGCTTAGATAGTAGATGGCTTGCTCATGACCTTGGTCGTCATTCTGAGCCAATAATGCTCCTAAAGAACGTTCCATGGCTCTCACGTATAATAGGAATGGTTTTCCTGATATAGGGGCCACGAGAACCGGTGGTTGTGTGAGATATTTCTTGATTTCTTCAAACGCTTTTTGACATTCCCCATCCCACACAAAGGACACTCCCTTCTTCATGAGCTTCGAGAAAGGTTGGCAGCGCCCCGAAAGATTAGATATGAACCTACGGATGTAGGCTAGTCTGCCTTGCAAACCTCGGAGTTCTTTGAGGTTCTTCGGCGGTGGCATGTCTTGGATGGCACGTATTTTCTCTGGATCAAGAGAAATTCCCTTGGATGTGACAATAAATCCCAGTAATTTTCCACTTGATACTCCGAGAAATGATTTTGTTGGATTCATCTTCAGCTGATGTGTTCGCATGATTTCAAACATCGTTTTCAGGTCTGTAAGATGATCCCCTTTATGTTGGCTTTTCACTGCGATGTCGTCAACGTAGCATTCGATCTTCTTACGCAGATGTTCGTGGAAGATAGTGTTCATTGCACGTTGATAGGTTGCACCTGCATTTTTCAGGCCGAAGGGCATCACTGTGTAGCAATACACCCCCAGCGGTGTTCTGAATGCAGTATGCTTCTCGTCGTCCGGGTGCATTTTGATTTGATTGTACCCGGAGAAACCGTCCATGAAAGACATTCTTTCATATCCGCAGGTGTTATCGATCATAACATCCGTGATAGGAAGTGGAAATTCGTCTTTTGGACAAGCTGCATTAAGGTCGCGAAAGTCAATGCATATCCGGACCTTACCGTTCTTCTTGGGAACTGGAACAATGTTAGCCACCCAGTCTGGGTGTTGTTCTTCCCTGACAAAACCTGAGTCTATAAGCTTTTTCACTTCCGACTCGATTGACTCCATGATCTCTGGACGAAACCTACGTTGTTGTTGTTTAACGGGTTTTGCATCCGGATCGATATTGAGACGATGTGTGGCCACTTTTGGGTCAAGCCCGGGCATGTCTTCATAATTCCAAGCAAAGACATCTATATATTCTCGGATGAGAGATATAAGATCTTCTTTCTCAGACGATGATAAAGCTTCGGCTATGAAAATAGGCTTAGGATCATGTTCATCTCCCATGTTAACCTGGGCCACTTTATCTTCAGTGGGTGGTTCACGTTGTTCGAATCGCATATCCCATAAGATGTTAAGGCGTTTGATCTAAGGGTCATTGGTCGATTCCATTAACCCTTCATCATTCCCTGCATCTTCATCTGGATGGCCAACTGAAACCATATTCACGGTCAGATTTCTAAAAAGAGATCCGATACTGACATCGGACTCGTATGCAGATGTTCGGGATGAGTGGTCCTGACGCAGATAGTTACTTATTTCATTTTCCGAAACAGCGGGAGGCGTGACAAATCCTAAACCTCTTCTAGTCTTTTGGTAGTAATCTGGGGGTTTCCCTTCGGGGGTTAGGGACATTCGGATTGGTGTTCGCCTTCCTTTTCCGAAGTTTAGACCTTGCTTTTCGTCAAAGTCATACCCCATTTGTTTCATTAACCGGAGAGAGTTAGGTTCATGATAATGGAATTGAGGAACTCCATCGTCTTCCTCCGAACTTCCTCGTTTGAGTTGTATCGGTTTGACTTTTCCGAAACAGATCGGCTTCCGCCCTTTCCTTTTGGATGGGACTTTGAAGAAAGCCTTCTGTGCATCTTCTATTTCTTCATCTGAAACGAAAGATGATCCGATTGGCAATGTGAGTGATGCCTGTGCGCACAGTACGTGCCATGGGTTGGTACCTGTATCATTTTCTATTTGTTTGTTTTTAGAGGGAACATCAGACAAGTACGCTAAAATGAAATCTTCATTAATGCACCACTCGCCCTCACTCGGTACATCATTATTGCTCTCACCCTGACCCATTACATCAAAGTTTAATTCCCAAGGACAATCTTCCTCAGGATCTGGCTCAATGTCAGCTTCATTACCGCTATCTACATCCTCTTTCTCTTGGGATTCTAAATAGAAGACGGAGTCGGTGTGGAAGTTCTCTACTCCTCGGAAGGGGTATTTTTCTGCGATTAGGGTTCGAACTTCGCCCTCGTCATTGGCGTACTTCATAACTTGGTGCAAGGTGGATGGGACTATGCGGTTTGCATGTATCCACGGTCGTCCTAGCAAAAGATTGTAAGACGTGTCCGCATCTATGATGTAGCATGCTACCTCCGACTTGAGATCTCCGATCTGACACCTGAGCTTGATCTTTCCCAGGGGTCGGGTACTGTTTGCGTTGAACCCGAAGATAGTAGTCTGGGTAGTGTGCAGTCGGTGCATAGGAATCCCTAATACCTGCATGACCCTATAGGGCATGATGCTGAGCGCTGAGCCCGGGTCAACTTGAACACGACTAATTTCCGAAGATCCAATATACCCTGTGTAGTACAGTGGTCGGTCATGTTCGTGTTTGACCTGCATGTCTTCTTGTGTGAACGATATGCATGGTAGACTTCTCGCCGCTTGCAGGCATTGCAGACAAGTTTGATCGTCAGAAGCCTCGGGAATCGGAGTGACTTGTGTAATAAAGCTCTCCGTATTCGTTAAAGCTTCGATCAGAGCTTCCTTGGTAGTTTTAGATAACTTCAAGAGCTCGTATAAAGTGATCCTAGCCGGTATGTTAGCTAGTTGTGCCATGACGTTGAATTGAAAGGGAGTACTTGGCTCCCCGAGTTCCTGGTGAAGATTTTTATTGAACCGGAGCTCTTTCTGTTTGCCTTTGTCGACCGGTTTCTTCGGCACAGAACCCCCAGCGTCTTGGGGTTGCTCTTCCACCCCTTGGGCATTCTGACCGTAATCCCTCAAATAGGTTTTTCCCGACCGAGTGCCCGGATTGTCTCCTGGATATGCTGCCAGGACGATCCTTTCCTCTTCTGAATCGGTAAGAGGTTTAAGGTGGTCATCATTTTCGGTAATGGAGGGGCTAATCATGTTGGAAGATTTAGCCTTACCTCCCTTCTTTCTGGACGATGTGCTCGTCCACTGTTGATCTCCAAGCAAGTCAGGGTGGACCCACATGATTTCCCCTTTTGGGGTGGTGAGGGGTACCAACCCCCTGCCTTTCTGATTATGCAAGTCAGCATTCTTTAGGTGCATTTCTCCCTTGCGGATGGGTACAACACCGTTCGCAGTCACCACCGGGGGAAAGTTACCAAACTGGACCGCTATCATATTAGTGGATACTGTCTTCTGCTCTGGCTTCAAGGTGAGCACATTAACGTTTACCAAATTCTGCAAGATGTCTTTGAAGACATAGCATTTCTTGGTAGGATGTCCAAGGAATCTGTGATACCGGCAATAGTTGGGATCATCAACCTTCCCCGCTTCATCTGGTTTCCTGATTTCAGGCAACTGGAGCTTGTTGTTCTTTCGGAGCAATTGGAATAAGGTATCCACGTGCTCCTCCTTGAACGAATACTGCTTGGGCGCTCTTTGTTGATTTGGCGCCTTGCCTTGCTTGGTAGGTGGTGGCACTCGCGTGTAGTCGGCTGCTAGAGTCTCTTTCCCTTTAGACCGCTGAGCATTGTTCTGATTACGTTGCTGTTGTTGTTGCGGTTTGGGTTGTGGTGCTTCTTCAGCTTTGACTCTTGCCACTATCTCTTCTGCTTGTTCTCCTTGGGAAACTAGTTGTCTCCAGGAGCGACACTCCGCTACTCCCATCTGAGCGAGGAGCTGGGTCTGCAGGTTGTGCCTGCAAGTTTCAACCAGGGTTGATTGAGTCATACCTGAGGGACATCGTAATGCCATGCTGCGGAATCTTTCCACGTAGGCTTTGATGGACTCTCCCTTTCTTTGCTTGGTGGCGAGGAGAGTTGGGACTGAAACCTCCGTGTCGTCCTCAAAGAACCTGGCCAAAAATAGCCTTTCCAGGTCTACCCATTTCTGGATAGACCCGGCAGGCAGTTTCATAAACCATTCAAAGGCAACTCCTTTAAGCGTGCCAATGAATAGGCGAGTCAATATGGCGTCATTTGCTACCACGTCTCCAGTTTGGGATTTGAAATAGTAAATATGCTGATTTGGCGATCCCGTGCCGTCGAACGGTTGCAAGGTGGGAGCCTTAAATTTAGGCGGGTAAGGGGCTGTATCCCATTCCGCAGGATAAGGCCGAACCACTCCTTCTTCGCGGAGCTCGCTCCTGTTAGCGATTGCGTTGAGACGAGCCTCCAGTTCATCCATTTTGGTGGATTGTGGGTGCAGTTCCTTTTCTATCTCCCTCTCACCTTCAGACGAAGATCCCAGATTGTGAGTCTCACGATCTGAATGTTCGTGCACTCTTTGTTTCCCCTTCGAAGTTGTTCTCCGGGAAGATTCGGGTTTGTGGCCTTTTTCAGCAAGAAGCTGGGCCAACATCTCCTTTAATTGGAGAAGTGTTTCCTGTTGCGTCTGGAGTATGGCACTATGTTCGTCCACTCTTTTGACTATGTCCTCATGGCTCCCTGTTGTGTAAGCGAGAACCTCGCGTGCTCCAACAGAGCTTGAAGATTGAGATTCAGCTATTGCTGAATGTTCCTCACTTGTTGTAATGCCCTTGGCTAATTTTTGATAGTCAACTGGGCGAATAGTTCCCGTCCGAGTCCGAGTATTCTGATATACTCCTTCGAACTGGTCACAAATTTCTCGGACAGTTGGTGGATGACTCTCTTGCGACTCGTTAGAATCAGTATGCGAGGCCTTCCCTCGGCCGATCATGTTGATAGTGACCTGAGGGTACTCTGCTTCAGTTGTCTTTTTTCTGTTGCGGCGTTGTCGTTTGGCAGGCCTAACAACGTTTGTTAACCTGTCGAATACTGACTGCCGAGGTGTGGATGCACAACAAGGGCATTCTGACAGGACTGCCGAGATAAGCCTCTCACATTGACACGAGTGAACTGCTTGTGCTGTTGATTTTCCTCTCGACAATAATTCCCGTAAGTCAGGAATTTGGGAGGAAATTTTCCCCGGGCTAGGAGGTGGAGATGGAACCCCCTGCCCTTGGGTAGGTGAGATTGGTTCTTGTCGAACGTGGATTTTGAAACCACGCTGATCTTTCTGAACCTGGCGGACCTCCTGAAGATTGCGTTCTTGAAGAACAGAACCAGAGTGGCGTTCTTGAAGATTAACGCGAGGGTCACGTTGGGATTTGTAAACGTTAGGCCGAGGCCTACGTTTGAATGATGAAACAGTCCCGCGAGGGTCCTGTTTTGTTTGAACGCGCCCATGGGGGTCGCGTTTAATTGGTGAAACGGACCCGCGAAGGTCATGTTTCGTTTGAACGCTTCCCTGAGGGTCGCGTTTGACAGCTGAAACAGACCCGCGAGGGTCGTGTTTTGATTGAACGCTTCCCTGAGGGTCGCGTTTGACAGCTTCCTTCTGAGGGCTGCGTTTTGAGGAGACAACGCGCCACTCAGGGTCGCGTTTCAGCTGAATTAGCCGAGGCTCGTAGTTGGGCTCATTGCCACGAAGCGAGCGTTCTGTTTTGGGAACGCTAAGTTCGGCTGAAGTTTCAGGAACGCGATCTTCGCGTTGAGCCAACATTCGGCTCTCACGTAAGTGTGCTCGTCGTATGGATCTTCTCCGTCGGCGAGCGGCGTTCTTTTTGGCTTGTCTCAAAGCCTTAGCAGCAACGTCATTGACGTTCACAGGACTCGTCTCTTCCAAAGGCCGTTTGTGGCCCGAAGCACGTTGGGCTGACGCGAAGGTGGGACAATCCGCCTGCAGAGCCAACTTGAGTTCCTGGCCGAAGGAGAGGGCTTTTTTCGGCACGTCGACAACAGAATTGACCTTCTTAGAGGTCTTACGTACATCATGCTTAGCCTTGGGGCTAAGCGATCCAGAGGATAGTGCTTCCTCATACTTTGCTTGATCAAACTCTACGATGAGAGTTTCTACTGTCGTTCCCATGAGGTGGACGTCGGACTGCGCCACCACTTCTTCATCGGAAAAGCTAGTCCCCAGCGGAGTCGCCATCTTTTGTATGTAGGAAAATTGCAATAAAGAAGATAAAAGAAAATTTGAATTGATTCCTTTGATCTCGATTACAACTTGATTACAAAAGAGAGGAGAACGAAATTGGTTCTTCCCCTTTGTTTAAAACTGGGTTCTTCTTGGTAGCGATGGAATGCCTCCTTCGATTGCTTACGTCGAATTTGCTCTCCGTTGACGATCCGACCGTCTCTTATCTCGTGGGAACGATGAACTTCTGTAGGAAGTTTTATACGTAACTCTTTAATGAGTTTAAGAACTCTGAACGAGTTAAAACTCTATAGATAGAGTTGTTAGAACCGAAAATTCGGTTAATGATCAAGCTGTATCTGTTGTCGAAGAATACTCTCGGATCTGATCTCCTGAGATTGATTCAAAAATCCTATCTCCAAGGATTTCGTTGCTGCTAAATCTCCAACCTGTGCGGTTTAGATCTCTCAAATCCAACCTGCTCACTCTTCAGTTTTCAAAGAGCCAGCCCCTAACTCCGTCGAGTTTGTTGAGTTTTTATAGGGGGATAAGGGGTTGTAACTGACCCCTATATCCGCTCCTACGTGGGCGAAAATCCCTCAGAACGTGGGGAATCAGTTCTAAAACCGTTCGACTCGTGTTTGAACAAGTCAAACGCCCAATTTGGCGTTCAGAACTCAACTTCGTGTCTTAGGATTGAGACGCGAGGTTGGGTGTTAGCTGAACATTGATGAACGCGAGGGTCGCTCGCGTTTTGGCTTGTTGCCTGCTTGGTGACGCGGGGGTCGGTGTGGGTTGAACTCCCACGAACGCGAGGGTCGCTCACGTTAATTTATGACTTGGAAACGCGGGGGTCGCCTGCACTTCCACAATTGTGACGCGGGGATGACTTCCGCGTTTTAGAAGAAGTTTGTTGACTTATGACTTCTTCTGTAAGGCGTTGCAAAGACCATTGTTCTGTAATCCTCGCTTTAGCTGTTGTGGAGTGTGAAAGTCGTCAGATTGTAACCTTCACTGTAGATTGTGAGGACTGCTGAATAGAGTTTCCATCGTTTATCGGAAGTGTCATCGAATTCGATCTACGTGAAAAGGCCTCCATTCGCAGTTTCTTCGTTTATCGACCCGAAAACTATTTGATTGTAGCTTTCGTTATAGGAGCTTAGACGGGAATCAACATCCATGGTGTCTTTTAGACGAATATTTGCCCACAACTCTCTACCAAGCAACTCACCAACTAAGTCCAACCTTTTATTTCTGAAATCATCCCACTGCTTATCAGCATCTCTAACAGTTGCTAATATAATATTGGTCATGTTGTTATCGCAACCATCAAGATCAATCATCTCAGAAATGAGGTTGTGTTGTTATCGCAACCATCAAGATCAATCATCTCAGAAATGAGGTTGTGTTTGCGGTGATCGTGGAAGTCGTTTGATTGTGACTTCCGTCATCGGGGCCTGCTTTAATCAGCTATCCAATGAGATTTTTAGACAGCCTACA
>BQKN01054796.1:31790-43074 GCA_022839385.1 Asparagus kiusianus | reverse complement strand
CAAGTTATTTTATTACACTATTATTAAAAAGTTTTAAGTTATACCATTATTAGTACTTATACTATTATTGACATACATATAATAGTTATTTAAATTTGCTTATTATTATGTTATTAAACAATTTATTTAAGAGTACAATTATTAAATAATAATGGAATCATTAGTTTAAGTAACACTATTGAAATAATTAAACCATTTATGTCATTAATATTTATGCTATGTAGATATATTGTTACAACATTAATTAAACAATGGCAATAATTCTTAATACTATATGACTTTATGTTGTAAAATATATTACCTTGTTCTATAATTAACATCGTCCTCGTAATAAAAAACCATATGTTATAAATTAAAAATACTTTATATAAAAATATTGGATCCTTGAAATTTATGAGACATGCACTTTCCAACAAAAATTGCATGTCTCATCAATTTCAAAGATCCAATATTTTTATATAAAGCAATTTTCCTCAATAAATGTATTTTTAATTTATAACGTCCAATTTTTATTACTAATACGATATTATAACATCGAACAAGGTAATATTTCTTACAATATAAAGAATCAATCCCTATTTATAGCATTATTGATAATTATAATTATGTACAATCATTTAATAAATAAATAATTTTACTATTTCATTACAATTAATACTTCTTTATAATAAATTATAATATATTTATAAATTTTATTATCATTATAAATTATTAATATATTCTAGTGAACAACAAAATATTTTGGGAAAATAAAGAGAAAAACATCTCACAAATTTCAGGGATCCCATATTTTTATATAAAGGATTATTCGTACATAAAAGTATTTTTAATTTATAACTTCTAAATTTTGATTACTAACACGATATTAATTATCGAACAAGGTAATATTCTTTACAACATAAAGAATCAATCTCCATTTATACTATTATTAATGATTATAATTCTGTACAATAATTTATTAAATAAATAATATTACTATTTTATAAAATTATTAATTCTTTATAGTAAATTATAAATATTTTTGAATTTTATCATTATAAATTATTAATATATTTTAGTGAACGACCAAATATTTTGAGAAAAATGAAGAGGTGCATAGTTAATGAGAGGTTATGGATCATCTAGTTTCATAAATAATGGTATAATTGTGTGTCATAAAAATTGAGAGTGTAAAAAGGAAGTCAAAAGTTTTAACATGGGTATTCTATATTTTATTAGTAGTATAGAAGTATAGATAAGCACATACGAAATTTTAATTGAACCTATCAAGAACAATTTAGCACGTATGAAACGGGAAAGCAAGTGATCAACATAAATCAAAACTAAACTCCTCCCCTAAATATGTAGTTTTAAGAAATGAAAGCTAAACCAAGTGGACCAACTTAAATGGGTAACCTGAACTGGACATAGTTAACATGTTTAAGTTTGGGTTGGGTATGAGTTGATGTCTTGAACCATTCATTAAAATGGGTCAGGTTTAGGCCAAGCTTATAAAGGTCAGGTCAAAGTTGATCCCTTTCACTCTTTGCCACCCCCAACTAGTCTTCCACAAACTGTTGGTGGAATGAGATATTGAGATGATAAAGGAAGGCTAGCATACAAACAGGTACCTTGTACTTTAAAGTTTACAACTCACAAAAATGTGTATTTTTATGTCTCATGTGATATTTCCTCGTATGTTTCATGAAAGCGAATTGAAGCTTATGTCTTATAATATTTGTTTCTCAAACTGCATAATTTTTGGATCAAATGAAGTAGTATTCCATATGTTTTTAATTTAAATTGTTCAAATATTCACTCCCACTGTGATCTTCTCTCAAAAATAAAGTTTGGGATACATTAGGCTATTTTAAAAGCCAAATATACATCCAAATTCAAGAAACATCCAGAGAACTGATCCAATTCACCATAACCTAGAACCTTTTGCAGCACGTCTGGTGTGGTTTCAGATAGTTAATTGCTCAAAGCCATCAGTGCCATGTGGGTTTCAGCCTTTTGGTTGAGAATTTACAGTTTAAAAGCCCAACATCTACCCAAAACCAGAAGCCATAAAAACTAATCCAATTCCCCCGAACCTGAAACTTGCCCATATCCCTTTGAGTTCGGTTAGTTTAGTGCTCATAGCTGTCAGGATCAAGCAGGTTTCAGCCTTTCGGTTGACGATTTGCACTACGGGTTGGGTATATAAAAATTGCGAAAAACTCATCCAACAAGTTTCATCCGCAACACTTAAAGTTCAGAAGACAGATAAACAGAACCGAAAGAAATAGAATGCATTCCTGTTATGTTCGATCATGGTTACATCTTCAGTATTAAGAAACCATTACCTTTATCCAACTGTCGCTCAGTCCAAAATTTCTCGCCTTAGAAAGCAAAGTAGGATAAAGTTCCACCTCCAAAATTCTGATTAGAGGCATTGGTCTCTTTATGCCATTAATTAGAAGAGGTGGTCCACTTGCGCCATGGGTTATCTTATCAATAACTTCACTGATTGCGTAGATGGGTATACCCCTGACAAATTGGTGATCTTCTGAAGTGCTACAACCATACTTAATCTGCATATTCAAATAGCCCAGTTTAAGCATCTTTGAGTATCAATGAGGTTATTAATACTATTATCGTGGAGTACTGAATAGGACAGACCTGAGTGGAGAAACTGGCCCATAATGCTTGTACCCTTCCTTGTACATCAGTTAGCACACCAGAAAAGGTACTACCGAAATCTAAAATAAAGTACACATCAGTAGTGCTTGAAATAGGTAATAAAAATCATGTCTTAACAAGACAACAGATTGAACAAATTACCAGTGTCAAGCTCAATAACTTCCATATTGGTGGCACGGTATCGTGGACTGTCAGCTGATCCAATATTTAGCGCAGTGCATGGATTTGTAACAATAGATTTTCTTGATGTTGCCTGTAAGCTTCTACTTAATCCCACAAGATAAACAGAATCTCCTCGATGTAATGCGGGATCTATAACAAATAAATTCGACCAAACCAATAAATAGGACAGTAAAGGTCCATATTGGACAAAGTTCACCAACTTTCTTATAGGTATGAAAACAAAAATAGATGGTCATTATACCACAAAAGATAAGATAGTCATTATATCACAAATGCAAATATTTAGTATCAAAGCGCTCAAACATTTGATCTTCGTACACAACAAAGTCTGTGAAAATGTTCTATTCGAGCATTTGAAGCAAAGCTCAAATAGTTGTATCGCCATTATGATCAAAGAACCCCATATGAAGAATACAACTAATACCGTGACTTGCTACAGGCTTTTGATCGTAAGCAAAACAACTTTCTTCGATGTTGATTTTACAGCTTTCAAGTCTGGAATCTTCTAAGAACTTAGATGAACAGTATGCAGGTTGCAAAATTAGCACATACTTTGAAACGAAGCAGAAAAGGGACAGTAGGAAATGAGTCCTAGAGTAGCTTTAGGCTTGAGGATATGAACTTCTGTCAAAAGGTAAAGGTAAAATTAGAAAATAGCTCCAAGGTGTCACCGGTCATCCAAAGAACTGCTGCTATCTTTAGGTGACACTAATTTTCAAGGTATCACCAGTAATAAAGCATATTGTAATGCTGCCCCTTCACAGCTAAAGTAATGGAAAAGGGCAAATGTTTCCAGAAAATACAACCACACCGAGAAAGACTTTCCACACGAAAAAAAAGAAAAAAATGGTTACAAATATCCTAAAAAGTAAACATGGAAGAACCATAACAACAGATAGCAGTTTAGTTAGATCTACATCAGCTGCCTACAAATCCAATTGCCAGTCTCATATAGTTATTTTAGACTATGATATGAAGTAGTCAGCAAAACTGCATGATGAGAATAGTGCTCTTTTTATATAGCTACTTCAGAAGTTCATGTCAACATCAAACAAAATTCAGTAAAAAGTGAAACAGAAAAGGAAGATGTCATTTTATAATGGAAACATGAAGTTCCAGTTTTATGTAGCAAAGAAGTTCAAAGAGTACGAAATTGGGACTTGTTGATATAGGTAAGTATCACAGACCAGGAAGTAACTCAGCTGCACGAACAATGGAGGCACCTGCTCCCAAAGCAGAAGGATCATAACCGACAAGAGCATAGTTGTGAACAGGGTGCAGAAAAACAACCTGAGCAACCATATAACTCAGTCAAATCAATAATATTACTCTTCAATGAGACAGTACCATGATATATACCTCGCCAGGAATTTCCATGGGGAATGCTGCAAATGAAAGCATTACATCAGAGACGGATACAGCGACTGTATTTCTATCAACAGCCGCCAAACCCATGGTTTCAGAGTGATATATGATAACCCCTGTTCCAAAGAAGTGATGTGAGTGCACACCATCCAGCATACATGATGGCGGCACATGAACCTGGAAGAAATAAACTTTCTAAATTATGAATATCTCAACTAGAATAATTAAAAGAAGATAAAAATAAGGAAACACAGTAACGAATAGGATTATGTTTTTTATTTTATTTATTTTATTTTATTTTTTGTTGATGAAACATAACAACAAATAACTAAAGGAAAAGGCTACATTTAACTAGGGTCACTAAAACGATTTGTCCCGCCAAAAAGCCAAACAAATGGCCTTTCCATCATATACCCCTACTTGATACGAACTCGAGAAAGAGAAGAATGACTTCAAAATCACTTCCATGCCAAAACCACTTAGACTTGCTCTCTGCTTACACACATTTGGTTATGTCATTTAGTTCTTATTTTCTAGAGCAGGCTGAAATTTATCACTCTAGACTGTTGATCCACATTCTTGGGGATAGATGCATAAAGTAGGTCACCACTGATGTGCTTACAGGAACAACATAGTAAAACTTGCAGATATAAAAGAATTCGACCAATATAGACAGTGGAAAATTTCTCCACCGAATCAAACAACAGTGATGCTTAGTAATTACCTCAAACATCACAAGTGTAGGTTCAATAACTTGTTCTGCAAAAGAAGCATTAGTTGCAGATACCACTCGATCGTCTAAGATACCAAAATTTTCTAAGCTTGGAGAATGTTTGGCAATTTGTTCTTTATGGCCATAGACAGCTCCATTAGACAAGGTGCTTCCATCTATGGACAAATCAGCTTCCACTCGCCGCCTTTTATTGTTTCCATTTGAATCTTCACCAGAGTTGGATGATTCATCAACACCCTCACCATCAGTATGCATTTTGGTGCATCCTCTGTCTTCTGAACCCGCATTGCTGCATCGGTGCTTATGATCTACTAGACTAGGTTCATCTCCCAAAGGAACTGTATTGAAACTCGTATTTATTTCATCGCAGTGAAGACTAGAAAAAGATAAAGGAGAATCCAGTCGTAATGCAGGTTTAGCCATCCAGAATCCAGTGCTATCATTGCGTGTATATATTTGAGGAGGGGCATACCATTCATGACGGTCAATTGTTACAAGGACTGACTGCAGAAAGAATTTATACAAAGAAGGAATATGACAGCAAGGCAACAAACTCAGTTACTGATAACAGACATGGAGAGTGAAAATTAAATGGAAAAGTTTTGTACTTTTACAACAAAATATCTATGCAAGAAATTTCAGGCTATAAAATAAAAGGCCCAGTGCATATAAACATATCAACCTATGCTCCAAAATTCATAGAGAGAATAAAATGGAAATATCATGGTAATTTTACAACCAAAAAAAATACTTCTAGTGATATTTTATGATAAGCCTTGTGCACACCAAACATGTCACCTTATATTGCAGCATACTACACAATACGAAAACCAGATAGTTAACTTACGGTGTTAGGCGAGATTTGAGTCATGGTTATAGTTCAGTGTAAACGAATACTATGTGTTGCATAGAAGCAAGGCATAAAATAATAGTACATTTTTTTGCAATACTACAAAGAAAACAGAAACCCAGTATTTATGAAGCCAATGCATCCGGTAGACCACTTATTATGAAAGCATTTCTGTGAACAGTAAACACAATATGTCCTATAGTTTTGTTATCGATCTTCAGCTATGTGCACCCAACATGCCTAAGGGGAAATGCAATTCTCAATAAGAATCTCATCATTTTGCAGATTGTATCAACAGTTCCTTATCCTTACGAAACTTGAGATTATTTATTGGAAGGACTGCTAAGGTAGGTCGAGTTACTCTTAAGTATCCCTTCGGACCCATCTTCTCTGACGACATTCTTATTGGTCTGTTTTTAAATTTATCTAGAAATATGGTTCCACCTACGAGGATGTTCACATCATTCTGGTAGAGGGCGATCAACTTTGGTCAATTTATTAGTGGAGTTTATACGCTTGGGCGGTGCCCTAGGGTCAACAATTCAAATAAGAAAGTAGTAGTAGGGGGTAAATATTGCTAAAGAAGGAAAAGTAGTCAATAAAAAACACATTATAATCATCTTAGAGAGCAAAATATTGTCAACAGATTGATATATTAAAAAATGCAATGGAGAGATTATGAACTTGAAGAGTGGTTATGTCATCAGCTAAGATGTTACATCAAACAACCCCCCCCACACACACACACCAAATATCCACCCAAAAAAAAAACTGCACCGCTCTCACAAAAAATTAAAACTAAAAATCAAGCTCTATTGTGACAAACATCTCCGATACTATTCTTGTGAGACTAACCAAAAAAATATATCTGGAAGGATTAGGTCTGTCATATAAATATAGCTTTCCTTTCCAAGAATAATGATAAAAGAAACTTAGCAACAGAAACAGTTGAATACACAAAAAAATGTGAGACCCCATAAAAAACTCTGCTAATTCTACAAGTGAACATAAACTCTGCTTATTCATGAGGGATATTATGCATGGAGTGATGACAAATACCCAAAAAATTGGACAGATTAAAGTAGCATGTGAACAAGACATCGGTTGAAAGTTATTAAATTAGGAAGAGAAAATATTGGCCTTGAATCTTGACCAAGATAGAACAAATATAT
Organism: Asparagus kiusianus; assembly: GCA_022839385.1. Classification (NCBI taxonomy): domain Eukaryota; kingdom Viridiplantae; phylum Streptophyta; class Magnoliopsida; order Asparagales; family Asparagaceae; genus Asparagus; species Asparagus kiusianus. The sequence goes on along the minus strand of BQKN01054796.1, from coordinate 36,107 downwards.
GGAACTGCAAATTTTTTGTACTGTGTGAACAGAATTAGCACCGACCAAACTACATAGCTGAAGATCGAGAACAGAACCACAGTTGTTAATACAATATTGTAGATTAGAGGTCTATGATAATGTTTGACAATTGGTCAAAGTGACTTACACTTTTGTGCTGATAAGCCTATAAGCCACTTTGACATGTTTGACAAATGACTTATTTTAGCTTATAACCCACAGAAAAATAAACTGGGGGTACTCTAGCTTATTTTTTGGAGGCTTATAAGCCAGTTTGGCCAAGTAAAAGTACAATATACCCCTCATATTTCACAAAATTCCAAGAACTATCCCCCCCCCCCCCCCCCAAAAAAAAAAAAAAAAATACCATCAAATGCTCTTTGGTCATTTTGACAATAATGATGGCTTGTAAGCCACTCATTCACCAAACACACTACTACTGAAAATGAATTATAATCCACTAAATTTACCAAATACTTTGGCTTATAATCCACCTACTTATAATCCATTTGTAAATTATAAGCCAAGTTGATTATAATTCAAAGTTGCCAAACATGCTCTACAACCCATGCATGTACACGAAGATGAACTTTGCAGTTCAGCCTTTCGCATAGCGCATATGTAGTTTTGTTTGTAGAAAGAAACAATACCTACTTTTAGATATGAATAAGATTATAAACGAAGTTCATTTCACCCTCACAGCCGATTGATGCACTCAGATATGAATAAGACGCACCATTGACCCTGAGAGAACAAGCCCATGGAATGATCCTTCCCCAGCTCTCTTTGACCTACCCGAGGAATCTTTCTTTTATCATGGGGGTTTTGGAGGGGGGAGGGGATAAACCCAAGGTTTTAAATATCGGTTATCGGGAATTTATCGGACGGCCAAAATCCTTATCGGATAACGAAAATCGGGGATATATCAGGGATAAGTAGTATTTATCAGAGTGATATACGGAATGGTGTATATATATAATATAATAACTAAAAAATGTAATCTAACCATGCTTAATGAAATATAAACATACCAAAATGTAAATCATTATGTTTAGAATCACTAACCAATTGTAGAAAGCAAAACTTACATCTTGACCGCACGATGAAACCAGTCGATTGCATAGCCTTACTTATCGGCCGATAATCCCGATAAAAAAACCTTACTTATCGGCCGATAAGTACCGATAACGCCGATAACTCCCCGATAACTTGCCAAAACGATAACCGATTAAAAATCTAAGTTATCCTATCGGAGAGCTCCCAAATCCGATAACTCGGCCGATAATATCGGTTATCGGCCGATATTTAAAACAATGGATAAACCAGATGCATATGGAGTCTTTCCAAAGGCACTCTTTATTAAAAGGAAAAAAGAAGTAAAACCCTTTGCCGGAGTTTTCTATAGATAGATGGATAGATATCCCTTCCTCCCTTTAATCCTAGCTACAGGAGTCCAACTGCGCCACTAAAAAGGCATGTTTCTTAAGTTCTACCACAGGGCACATGCTTATAATCTCTTGTTAAGGAAATTTGCACTAAACAAAGGATATTTCTTGTCAGTTTGAAACCTAATCGTGAAAAAAATGTTAATTTTTTTCTAGAGCTTTCTTCGCTTTGACCTATGGCTCTTCAGTATACCACAATTTGATAGTAAAGCCACCATCTAACCGAAACAAAAAATTTCCATTATTATAATTGTGATGCATGGCAACTGACTTAAAAACAACACTCAGGGTAATGGACTGAACAGGGACAAGGCATAGAAGGAAAGAGAATATATTATAGAGAACCAGGAAAAAAAATTCATGACTGATGAGCATAAGTTCTTTTTAGATTTGAAACTGAAATAGAACTTTCATATGGAAATCAGAAGCATGATAATTTATGTCGAACATGCGATCGTAGCACACAGAAGACGAAACAAGTATGCACCTTGTTCCTGTAGCGATCCGTATGGCTTACAAATTCCAAAGGCACTCGTGCACCTTTAGATAATGTAGCAAGAACAGAGATTAGATCATCTAGTTTTGACATCTCTTTTCCAGCAAACTTCTTTATAATGGCATGGCGAGGTACACCAGCCCGATAGAGCATATACCTGAAAGTTGTGAAACATTCATTGAACTTATGTAGATCTCCAGAAAATAAGCATTGAAATATAGTTGTGCACATCAAAAGGGGTGCAGTTAATGACGTCAAGGTGTCTTTCCAAAAAGAATAAAAAATAAAACTTCAGCAGCATACTTCCAACAGAACCAATAGTACATGAATGGCAAGCCTCCAACAACATTCTACATTAGAAAGGCAGTCTGGCTACAGTCTCCGTTATAAGCATATGACCATCTAAAGAGTAGGTTCACAAGAAGCATGGGATAGCACACTGACACAGTGACATGAAATAATGCAAAATCTAAAAAAGTACATGCACGGAGCAGTGACACAGCAATAACTGCTGCAACTGCTGCATCCTTGAGAGGGGAAATGTTCATTCTTCACAGTAAAATATGCAAAAAAAAACAATACTCACTAGCATAGCACACACTAAATGAATGAAAATGCAATAGGCCACAGCTCCTACATGCATAACCCAGACCAGATGAAATACACCGCAATGTACTTCTAGCACAATACAAAAATTCCAGGATGGTCAATGAAATGTGCGTGAAGCTACTGACATTTGAGATTGAAAAAGCAAATCAGAATAAATTGTAATGACAAGATTTACTTAAGCCAATTAATAGCTATAAATAAAAAAGATCCATTATCTACCTGTTATCTATTCATGAAAATGGAATTAGAAATTAGAGTATATACGCAATGTTTATGCTGTAATGTTAAATAACAGGAAAGAAAACTTAATTTCCGATACTGCATCCTCGATTAGCAATGTAATGCATGACAAGAAGCTTCAAAATCCTACACTTGAGTTAGTATGATCCATTAGGATTTTAATTGTAGTTGAGATTAGATAAGTAGTTGTGTTTGAAATTTGTTAAGAGTTAGGATTGCATTTGTTATTTGGCTAGGATTTGTTATTTGATGTTAGGATTTTATTTGTTATTAGGATTTTATTTTAGTTGTATAAATATGGTTGTACTTTCTCATCTTAGAAGGGGAAAAGAAGAATGTTTGTGAGGAACCCTGCATATGAACTGCAATCAGTATTAGGCTGTACGTTGCTTGGCATGTGAAATGCCCAGGCATGAAGCCCGACATTTGTAAATTTTTTTCTTAAATGAGGAGAGCAATTCCAATATTTGTTTTTTTATCCAAATAGTCATTATTGATCTCCATCCATCCTTTCTGCACCACAGTGTTTATGCTGACAGGATACTCAACAGTAAAGAGAACTTAATTTATAACACCGCACCCCCAAGGATTAGCTTGAGTGAAATACAAATGGCATTAGTGAAACAAATACACCAGGTAACTGGTGAGGCGGTAAGTTTTAAAGTCATCAACGCCCTAATCAACCATAAGAACAACAGCAAACAACAAGAATAACAATAGTAACAAACAAGAACAGAAACAGAGAACAAAAACAACCAAACATGGATATTATATATAATGAATATTGGTAACATACTCTAAAAAAGATTAAACTATTTGAGATTAATCAGATATTTACCCTGTCTCTGAAACATATACAAGGCCGCAGTTAAACCGAAAGTTTCGAGCCTGTGACAAATTGCAAATTAAATTGCATAAGTTTCACAATTTATCATAATAACCAACAACAAGGAGATAAGAAATCCACAAAAACTCCATCATATATTAACACCCACCAGAAAACTAATGGAAATATAATACACGCTTGCCATTGCCATATATGACATTGCTGTTTCGTTTAAGATTTCAAGTAAGATAGGTACAAAGTCATAACAGTAATGAAAAATGTCTATTACCTGCTGATAAGAAAGTGGATGGATCACTGCACCGCTGATTTCCAAGAAGTAATTTGGCGTTATGGAATGCAAATCCTGAACCTGAAGTGTTCATGAACAGCCCATTAGATAACTCAAACTAAACTTAATGATATAATAATCATTACAAAGGTCAAACATAGACAAGAGAAACCTCAAATTTACCATCAACTTTACTGTCAAGGAAGTTCCACCCCGTTCAATATGCAAATCAATCGTTTTGCCAACGTTGTCATCAAGTATCTTCTCAAGTTTGAGGAACTGCGTAACTACCTGTACTAAGACATAGAGATAACAAAAATGAATATATGTGCAAGCAGCTTGACCAGACTAGTATTAAATTAGAAGCTAGATACAACATTAATTATTGAACAAAACCAGTAAGAAAACCCTA
>BQKN01054796.1:0-31780 GCA_022839385.1 Asparagus kiusianus | reverse complement strand
AGGATCTCAAAACTCGATAAGAAACACTCATCCCAAGACACATGGACATGGACAGTCCAACAAGACATGTCATATCACGAGTTCCAAATAATAACAAAAAGGTAAGAGCACAGAATAAGTATTGCATCTGGGAGATCTGATATAGTCAGTCCTACGTAAGTGCAACTCAATTTTAAGTGGTTTTGGTATGTTATGTGTGTTCTTTGGGGAGAAGGACGTGGTTCACCAGAAACATACAGGAATCAAGAATATTAGATGCTGATAAACCTCAGTAATTGAGTTATGCCTCAAGGCTCCGGCATCTATGGCATAATTGTGGAAGCGCAACTATTCACAAAAATGATGCTCATGTTGCCTCATACCAGTGGAGTTATTAGATGTTCACTCAAAATGGGGTGTGCCACAATGCTTTCCTGTGTCATGTTGAAGCAACAAATATCACACTGTTATAGCACACATGAACAGAAGCTCTTGTTGCCTCCTTGGATTCCAAGAAATAAGCTAGTGCAATAATTCTTTCCTAGAGAATGAAAAACCAATTCCTTGCCAATGAAAAACATGTTAGAAGTTTGAGAAAGAAAATAAAAAGCCAAAGGGAAAATTAAAATTCAAAGGTTAAATAGGACGAACTAATTTGGCAAAAGATGTGCATGAAAAGGTAACAAAGTATCATTGTACAATAAATGCATATAACTTGGTACATATTGATAAATAGGACAGGGCGACGTGGAGAACCATGAATTGTTAGTAGGCTTGATCCAACATACATAAAAACTGTGGCTTAAAATGGACAACAGAAAAGGAAGAAAAACAGAATACCCATATGGTCAAACAAAATACCAATATGGTCAAACAGACATGGTAATATAGAACGTCCGACAAGTAAGCAACATTTACCATATCTTGGTCTAAAAACGAAAAGCCAGATGCAATCAGAAGTGTGCACTCTGAAAAAAAATTTAAAAAAAAAATGCAAAAGCAATGACACATTGGCAGATAACTTTTTCTAAAGGACATGAAGCTATTACATTCCTCCGGCTTTCGATTCAACACACTTAACAATAAATTAAAATCGACGTTAAGGTAAAAAAGAAAAGGGAAATATGATGCATAACCTTGGCTAGCAATGGTAATATTAGACCTCATTGTCATTTCATAATTTCAACCACTTCTGGAAGGTTTGCTTGTTAATCCCCAAAAACATGTCAAACGAAGAGAAATGGAATGACCACAGCACGAGCGAGGAAGGAGTAACTTCACCAGAAATGTGTACAACTCCATTTCTCAAGGTTCTCATTTTGAATAAGTTGCTACTTGCTACCACTAATTAAAGTAATGAGATTCTCTTCTCATAAAACCAAGGAACTTGACAAAACAGATAATATTATAAATAAGCTAAAGCTGATGTCAACTACTACATATAGAAATAACCTTTCGATAGTTCAAAGACTGTTGAAAATGCCGGAGTTATTCCAGATGTTAACGCTTATCATAGATAAATGTACTGTATAATGATATAAACTCAGTGTTTATGCATTCCATTCCACAAAGAAAGGATCAAAACCAAATCACATCAAGTTTCATGCTACGATGCTAAGTACTATATTTGTCAGCTATGCTAAGTTGCAGTCTTCCTACTCAACAGCGTTGAAAAAATACCACATCAACTACAATGCTTATAGTACATAATCCACGTATAATGTAAACAACAGCAAGCGTGCTAAATTTCTCACCCAAAAAAAAGGAGTAAACTCTCCAAAGTTAAACTGATAATTTCTTCATTTTGGTTGGGATATGGAGAGGGAGATATCCCTTTTTTCTAAAGGGGGCATCCACCCAAAAGCGTCAACACTTAGGTGGATACCCTACTGGGAGAGTAAATGCCAAATGGGAATATCTTCGATTAAACCACAGATAACCACTTATCACCCCCTCTTCAAAAAGGATTTCTTAACCCTACTTAGGGTACCAGGGCTAACATTTTCCTTTAATGGTCAGAGGATTTATCTGAGGTGTATCCGATCAGTTGGGATAAGCCCCAACCAACCGAACAAAGAGAATATAAATTTCAAAGTTTTCAGATGAGGAAAAAAACCGTGTTCCTCTGACATGTGACCCAATGTCTAGTAACTAAATAAATATCTCAAACAATAAGGAAGCAAAATCATACACTATTCTATATTTTCATCCTACGAAATTTTTATATCCTTAAATCATTAATCAAAGACTGAAAACACTGGTCAAGTAGTATTCACATATGTCATTCATATAGTAATTGAGTGCCTTCTAACTGGGAAAGCAATTTCTGAGTCTTTAAACCGCAATTTTCAGACCGTAGGGTAAAAAGGCCTCCAGGCTTTTTAAGGCTCAATATGTGAATTAAAGGAGGCGGTGCCCAGCCTCCTCCCCAAACATATGCACACACAATCCTACTGACCCTGTTATCTATAAGCAACGTAAATCATCCCACAATAAGCCCAAGATATTGAAAGGAGAAAGAATCAATATAAGACGAAACCAACGAACATGAGACAATAACTCATTTTATCAAGCTCTGCCTCACACTCACATAATAGAAGAATAACACAATTCACAAGAAATGGCTACAAAAGTATTATGTAATGTAAGGAACTTGAATTACCAGAAAACATAGGACACTGCAACCAAGATCAGGATTGCACAATCAAAATTGTGGAACATTAGCTATTTGGAATAGTGACATCAAGTAGGGGGGCTAAACGACTAAGTAAATAAAATGCTCCCTTCAAAGTGTTTGACAACCTAGACAGTAATGCATTTGACTTTTTCAATCTTCTGTCAATCACGAAAAAATTCTTCTGGGCAAGAAGAAAGGAGGGAGACAGAGACCACCTTAGCTTAACTGAAATGAGTAAACTTGTTTTTTAATTATATATATTAAAATTATTTTATGTGGAAAGTGGAAAGTGGCTAATAAATTAAATGAGCTTGCTAACCAGGTACATGCACTAAGTTCAAATTTTTATACCATTAAATTAATACACAGGCACATGTATGCATATCTTCATAACAGTGCAACTTGTTTATAATATTATAAAGTCCATTCCCCTAGCCCAATTAAGTATCCAAGGAAGCCTACCCCTAGCATGACACTTTCTGGAAGCAGTAAACATTTATGTTCTCATGTACACTCAGCATTCTGAAGCTATCTGCATTCCTGTTAACCTTCGAAGCAACGACTATCGCGCATTCTCAAACATCATGTCTTGTTCAAAATAACTTGTCAAGCAACATCAAGATCATCCATCCACACTAAACTGTAGAAACTAGTATTATTCTTGCCAATTGTATATGGTATATTAAGAGATCGACCTATCCATTTTCCCTCTTGCAGACCATATCATAAGGCATAAAACAATCCCAGATTATAATGAAACCAACCACCTTGCAAATTTGCGCGCCAGTTGAAAACTTAAGTTCATTAAATGTCTTTGCAGAAGAAATCCAACTGAGTAATCTAACATCACTACTAGTGAAGATGCAATTAGCAATTAACTTCAACAAGGGCAGAAGTTTTTCCTTTTTCTCTGGAGGATTTATAAGGTAAACAAAGAAGTTTACACTTCCAGATTATAACAAATAATACGCACCTCCCCATTCACATGAACAAGAATATCACCAGGCTCCAAATGTTTATGTGCAGGTCCACCAGGCACCTAACATCAATGGTGTCAAGATCACAATGTATAATACAATAATAATAAAAAGTTAAAGTATCCAATAAGCAAAAGGCATCGCAAAGAACTAAACTCACCACAGAATCAACAATCAACATTCCTGTCTCACCAGCATGGGATACATGTCTGACCATCTAAGCATCATCAGCAAATGGAACAGCATTAAAGCATTAAGCAACGAGTTGTTGACAGTACATGTAAAGAAGTGAAAAAACAGAATATAAGATTACAATACTGCTGTTAGGATACCCATTTCTGGTAGCATCAGTAGATACTTAAAAGGATTAGTAATTGCCGCTTCAGGAGAGAAGTTACAACCTGTTCTGTTTCACTTTGCAATCCAAGCCGGCGTGTCTCATCAAATCCTTTATGCACAAAGGTTACCTGTAATGGCAGAAAAACAAAAGCTACTAGATATTAAATTAAATTGAATTGACATGGTTCCTTGTCCAACTTCTCGTACAACTTCAATAAATTATAAATGAACCATGAATATCGCACACAAACAAAAAGATTATGGATGTCAAATATAATAAAACTATATCCCTCAACCCTCACTACAACTTCGGACTTTTGGTATAGTGGCAGGGTTCTTTGACATGGTATCAGAGCAACCAAAGTTCAAATCCCATAGGCCACAAATTTAAAGCAGATTAAAGAAAATGCGGTTGTGTGAGTCCAGCTTTCTACCCATAAAAAGGGCCCACAATACTCACCACAACTTCAGAGTTTTGGTGCAGTGGTTGAGTCCTTTGACAATGGGAATAGATAATAAAGTTAATCCAACCATGTTCAAATTTGGATTTGAAATTTCCGGGATATTGCAATTATTTTTCTAGAAAACTTAAATGAGATATGAATAGGGACTCCGTTCTTACATTTTTGCCTAAAATCAATTCTAAACTTAATATGAAATTCAGGGATGATAAAGATATCTGCTAGCTTCTTAGACAAATAATGTATATGTTGATTGAATGAATCGAGAACTAAACTTTTGAATTTAGTGCAAATGAGACATTTTTCGTACTTTTGCAGTTCCAATGAAGCAGTACTAATAAAATAATAAATATGAATAATTATAGAAAGTTAGGTACCTCTTAACCACTCCCCAACCCCCCACCCCCACCCAATAAATAAACAAATAAATATATAAAATCCCAACATTGATATGTAAGACAACCTCTAGCTTCAATTACTTGTGATGATAGATTTGTTGCAGAGAGAGAACCGAAAAGAGAATGAAAATGAGCAGCTAGTGCTGGTGAATACATAAATCCTTTCTGAACATGTTAATCAAGCAAAAGTTATAATCATCACCTTAATCTGTTATTCATTCACTAGACAAGACTTAGTTTTAATCAGTGAAAAGAATGGTATTTCAGGTTATGCTCGTCAGATAAAGCAAAACAGTGATTCTGTGTAAAATGAAGTGATCTTACACTTCACAGTGCTCAACGATGAGAAACTAGATGAACTAAGGATGAGCAAACCTGAAGTGTACCACGAGGAATGGTCACAGCATCGAGCTTGCTTCCAAACACAACCCAGTTCTTCTGTATTAACTCTAATGCCCTCACAACCTATAAGCAATATAACATATTCAAGACATTTACCAAAGAAATGCATACATGTCTCTTATGCTAATTTGACCATGTACAAAAACATGAAATAATGAGACTCGGAAAATTGCAAGAGAACTCTTGGGCTATGTTAACATGAATTTGTAAAAAAGGAGAAGCACAAACAGTCAAAGGGAAAAAATATGTAAATATGAATCTGTAAAACCATGAACCAGATGTACTCAGTAAATTCAAAGGACAAATGTATGCTATATAAACATGAAACAGTAACATGCTTAAAATGAACATATTAGTTAGGGCCAAAGGAACAAACTCGTTCAAGTGGAAGGAAAAAGGCTGAAGCACTAGATGATTTGCTCCCGGCATTTAAGGCTACTGCCCTTCCTCGGCAATCAACAACTGGGGAACCACTTGAACCTCCTTTTGTCCCTGACGCAGCCTGTATAGTGAAACGATAATAAGATATGGAAGCAAGCAATGTTTATATTTAAGCTGAATCCTCAAATGGGATCTGAGGTTCATGTAAGACACCTAAATTTCATGTTAATGAGTTCTGTATCCATTATATTTTCTCTTATCTGATTTATACCTGTATTCAATTATGAAGGATATGAGCTGAGTTTTTCTTAATAAATAATATCCGCATTCATGTCTATATCTGTGATTGCCTATGTTACCTAGGTACTTCTATTTTAAAGCCGTACCCGTACCCATACTCATACCCAAACTACTTGGACACTCCTTGCATATATGCATACATTTATTTGGGCATGTACGCAATTAAACAATACATGCTTTAATTAAGATCACTTGTCAAACATTTCCTGGACGTAAATCCTACACTTCACATCCACTTCTTGAAGCTCATTGTGTTCCAAACCATGGTTTTAATGGCTGTTTGGTGTAGTTCAAAAAATGTGCGCTTTACAATCTATAACCCACATAATGAAAGAAACATAAAAATGTTATAGGAATTTTAATTTTAGTGACACATGAATTAAAAAAAATATTGATCTCATACAAACTATTAATTTCAAAATATAATATATGTGTGTAGGTGTGTATAAGTATTTATATAGTCGTGTCCCCGCACCCTCCCTTTGCAAATTTGTCGTGTCCCGTACTAGTATCCTATCAGTATCCATACCCATACCCGTGCAATGTAGGTGATTGGTAAGCTGATATGGATGTGATAAAAAGCATATTCAGTCCATGAATGACCCATTTACAACCCTTACGTGCAACACATGGATTAAACTTAATTATTCTAAGCTACTCTAATAGGTGAGTGCAATGTCACAACCAACGCATCAACACCTAACAATTAAGCACGTGACAGGAACTTCACATCTCCATTCTTCCTAACAAGACCATAAAGGTTCCATATATACAGCCATTTGAGCATATTTTGAGACAAAACTTCATGATAACCTACTTAGCTTCTCAATCTCAATCTAGAAACTGAAATAAGACCATCCTATATATTTCTGTCTGTCGGTTCTAAATGTCATTATTTTTTTTTCATTCTAGTTTTTAAGAATCTATTTATTAATTTGTGAGATGGTTTTTTCCTATTAATTTTCTTTTCCTAATAGAAAAATCTTTGTTCATTCTATTGGGAAAAGAAAGTTGTGATGAATATTAAAATTTGTTTCATTTAAAAATTTTGTACACAATAAACTATTATATTAATAGTTAATTAATACTTAATGATACTAAGAAAAGTCTTGAAATTGTTATTCCTTAAATTGAAATTTAGTATTGGTAATTAAATTGTGATAAATGATAAATATGAAATCCTATAGAATTTCATTAATTTTTTCATTTTGTTCATTGACAAAATAAATCTCTTTGATGATTTGTTTTTTATTTATCTGATTTTTCACGGATTCAAAATATAATATGTGTGTGTGTGTATATATATTCTGCAACTAATTTACAATCTCTTACACATGCTTGCGACCAAGGTTATCGCCAACGGACGAATAGCGTCACATAGCATTTGAGGCTATTGCGATAAAAAGTGCAAAGTCAAAAGGCGGTCTAATGTATATTTGATGATTTAAAAAGATTCTAAACATGAAATAAACATATAACTATCACATAATATCGGAGAGGACTGGAGGAGTCGGCCAAGAGTTGTCTTCGAGAAGATGAGGTGAGCGGCGAGAGAATTGCAATGGGCGGAGCTCACAACGAAGGAGATGAGAGGTGTTGTGGCGGTGAGAGGTGTTGAGGGAGGTGCCGAAGGCTGTGGGAGGCAGCGGGAGGTGGCAAGGAGATGCCAAAAGTCGCGGGAGGTGGAGGGATGCGGTGGGAGGTAGCGACCTTTTTGGGGGCTATGGTTTTTTTAGAGTTGGATCGCGAGAGGGAGACTCAAGAGAGAAAAAAGAGAAAAAAGACCATGACTGATAATAACTTAAAACAACGGATATTGCTGGTGCTGGCCGGGTTTAATTAAAAAAATAAACTTGAAACCGCTTTTAAATAGAGGTCAAAAAGCATAGTTTACCAGCAATCGCCTGTTATTCACCACTATGGCGCGCTATTGGCTGCTTTTGCAAGTGAAGCGCATGTTCCGTAATATGTCACTGCTATTGGCGATATCATTGTGGAAGGGGCCGCTAACACTCTTAACGACGCTATCTATTTGCTGCTATTTATAACAGTGCTTGCAACATTTCCATAACGTATGAAGCAAAAACTGAAGAGTTGTTCTAGTTATGATACATAGAAGCATTCGATAATTGAAGGATATTGAAGTTGGTGGAAGCATGCCATAGGCACACTTTAATACATCCTAATTTATGATATCTTGGATTTACCAGATATATATGAACTAAAAACTTATGTGAAAGTTAAATGATTTGGTCCAAAATTAAATTCGATCATTTGATGTTTTTATGTTATTTTCTCTTTTGCAAATAAACAAAAACTGTTCAAGTACAGACACCATAGGTTGCTATGTGACGGTATTGACATTTTTAATGTGTATGTTAGTAAAACATGTTTCATGTTGGTCATTCATAATATTGATGCTATTGAAAAGCAAAAGCGTATGCATGTGTGTATGCATTTTGTATGTGTGTTTACATGTGTGCACACATAAGAATGGAGCACACTAGCTGTATACACTGTTAAATGATTTGGTCCAAAATTAAGCTTGATCAATTGATGTTTTTACGTTAGTTTCTCTTTTGCAAATAAATAAAACTATTCAAATACGGACACCATGATGCTATGTGTGGGCATTGAAATTTCAAGTATTTATTTAAGAAAAACATATTCCATGTTAGTTATTCATAATACTGACACTACTGAAAAGCAAAAGTGTATGCATGTGTGTGTTTGTGCGCATGTTTGCATATGTGGGTGTGCAGACGAGCATCGAGCACACTAGTTGTATACATTGTTGCCAGTTTGATCTTAAGGCATGGCATGCAAATATTATTCTTGTTATTAAAGTGGCAGTCATATATTCTAGAGAAGAATAGCCTATCCCTGTCATCAAAATCCTACACTTTTATGATACCTCTAGTTGTCATGCTTTTATCATCTTTTTCAAAATGACATGATCTCTATACAGCATTCTGCATATTACTTTATGTGTGCACATTCTTGATATTAATTAAATGCACAAATTTGTGCAGATTGTATTGTCATTTTTGTTGGGTGAAAGGCATGGTAGCAGGAACAATGAAAATAATTAAAACAGAGAGCTAGGTAAAAAGATGAAGAGAGATGAAAGGGAAAGTTGTTGGCCGTGAATGTTTCAATTATTTATTGTAGACCATAGCTTTGATTTTCAGGATGATTCTAATTAGCAATTAAGGTAGTGTTTTGCTCCTTCTATGTAATTTGTAACACCTTGAACACGGGATCCCATTTAAATTAAATGTATATGGAATAGGCCAAATGACAGCAATATCTACTTTCCATTTCTTCATTAAAATAAGTATCCCATCATGTGCATCAGGAAAGGTCGAACTACAAATAATTTTGTATTGTTATATTGGTGGTAGCAATTTTTATCATTATTCTATTATCACAAATATCATTCTCATGGCTTATTTTTGATAAGAAATTAGTAATGTTGATAAATACTAATAAAGGGTCAAATTTCAATGAAAAAAAAAAGATAATGGCTACTACCTGCAAGTAAAATGTGTTGAAGTCGTTATATCCATCCCTACGAAGTAACAGAAAAGACAATGAATTAAATAAAATAAATTACGGTGCTTTGAATAAAGTAGTTAAGAGCATGAGATGGTAAAAGTCCAATTCAGCCTATATGATGTCTGATTGCAAAGGCAGATGGATTCAACATTTACAAGCCATAGGGCAAGTCATTAGCTGAATTTGAACGTCATTGCAATACCAATTCTCAAATGTTAGCAACTCATAAACTTTCAGAGAGTTCGATTTTCCGCTAAAGCAGTCTCTATCAAAAAAAATTTGCAACGAAAAATAATTCATGATAGATAAGCTCTTTAGGATTAATATGAGCTGCTATAAACTTTAGAGGATTCATGTAAAAGTCCAAAAATAAATCATCGCACTCATAGTTTGCTTAATCTTTCATACCAAGTACCTGATTGTACCAAAGGTATACCAAAGGTATATTCATTCAGAATGAAGTTGTTATCCACATATTCATTCAGAATGTCAAAATGAGATCATTTGCGCACTAAATTATCATGCATAATAGAAATCGAAACAAAAATACCACAGTAATACAATAATAAGCAACTCAAAAGTGTCACAACAAAACAAAAAGGCATAGCAAGGAAACAGAAAAAATTTAATCTAGACAAAAAATCACGTGTGTTTCAATACAAAAAATCTAAATTCAAATCATTTGAGTGTTATATATGATGCACAAAGAGACATTAGAACTAAACGTACTTCTTATAATGCGGAGCATCCCGGTCAAGGCGAGCCAAAGTGCCTGCCAAAATAGACACCTGGAAATCAAACATAAATCAGCAAACAAGTTTAGCCCTGGCACGCATAAATGAATATTCATATAAAAAGTGTATTACTAAGTCGTCTATATCATGTGCAATTGCATATGTTCCTCGCAACAACAAATCCCATAGAAAGTTTGACACAAACAATTCAAATACATCTGACATCAGCCATATCATCTTTCCTTTGTTATCTTTTGGCACAAAGTTGAACTGAGCAACTAGTATGCTGGAAGGCTATATTTTATAAATTGCCATAGAAAAACATAAACCTTGCCACATTTATAATGAAAGATAAAATTTACTTAACATTATCATAATGATATCTAACATAGCAAAAAATTAACAAGCAAAAGAGAATAACAATGTAAAATACCTTTTCACCACTATCATTACCAACCACCCGAATCTCAAGTCCAACACAAGCAGCTTCAGGTGCAAGAGGAATTTCCTCATATTTCAGGAATTTAATTGCTTTAGGATCATAACGAAAGAAACCAAAGTCATGTACCTAAAATAAACAAATCCCATCAATGAAATGTGACATGTGCCAAGAAAGAATTCGTGCAACTATTAGTGATACAAGGGCAATATTACAGGAGAAATAAATCAAACATAGTTATGCATGTAGATGCAACCTTGCTGATAAAACGAACAATGCAACCTTGCTGATAAATCTTCTGATGGAAGCATGGAAGATTTTCGATAAATGGTGGACTACTGCAATATAATAAATATCACAAGGGTTTCCAGTCTGGCAAAAAATATAAAATGAAAGGCCCATGCATTTAAAGCATTGGTAAGCAAGGTCGAGGCGCGAATGTGATATTCCTAGTTTGGAGTTGAGTCAGCTTAGATGATGACATAAAATATGTTTATGCAATACTTATATATAACGAAAACTAGCTATTTTAAAAGCACAGAATATGTGAGCATATAAGAATGGCTATGTGCAACTAAGAGTAATATGGCACTATATAAACCACATATTTGGCCATCTACGCAACATTGATACTTCAAAGGAGGAACATACTTGTATCTACAATGTATCTGATGCTTAGACACTCCAATACTTTATCCGGTACTCTTTTTGACACAGTACAAACATTGCAATATATCTTAGATGTATCACAAACATCGTATTGTAGGTGTAACCAACATTAAAAAGTTAAAACTCAAATGTGTTTTTGATGGGATAGAGTTTAAATGATATGTGATTTATTGAATGTATATGAATATTTGTTAATAAAGAAAACAATTGTTTAAGTAACATAAAACAAGCACACATGTAATTTTGTTATTGTTGAATCCAAGATGTACATCCTAAATTTTTAAAGAGTCACCTTACTTGCTTACCCATATATATAGTTGCTTATGTATGCATTTATTATTCATATATTATATATGTTGCATCCATGTTTTATTCATGTTGTACCAGTCTTCCAGTTTTTCAAATTTCGGGCCGTGGTTGTCAAATACTGTAATCATGCTGTTTTCATCCACGACTCAATATATGCATCGTATCAACCACGACGTGTATCATTATAGCCGCACTTTTTATTTATTTAAACTTCTGCATCCTGATTATTAGTGAGTTATTAATTTAGGCTACAGTTGTAAGTTAGTTCAAATATAGTACTCCATCTACCACTAATAAGGTCACACATTCATTGAATTGACAAATCTCATCCCTTGTAAGCATTCTTGTATTCTGATTCTAGCCTAATTCTACTCTCAAGAGCAAATTTCTTACCTCTACTCTCCTATAAACCCACTAGCCTATACCTGTTTGACACCATGCTGGGGTACTGACATAGCACCTTTGGAGGCCTTGCTTACACATACACTGCATTGTGGTGACATCATTGCAGATCGCTGCTTTTGGGCTCCTCGGAAATGCATCTGCAAACCTTCCTTACTCACTTATAGTTGCAGAGAGATAAGTACCTTAGAATTCATTTCAAACAGCCATATTAAGTTTATGACAAGTGACAACCAATGGAACTCAACCCTCGTCCTTCACCTAACTTGGGGCAAGCACTAAAACAATGGAACTCAACCCTAGTCCAAACATCTAATGACAACATAAAATCTTCCAGAAATTATAAAAACTTGATATGTAAGGCATGAGACAAGAAAATATCACAGTTAACAACAAAACTCATTATTCTTGCATAGATGAATTATAATATTTCATATTAGGCAAATGGTTCTAAAAGATTAGACAGAATTAAAAGCTTCCATCAAGAATGTAAAAACTCACAGGATCTCTGTACACTGGATACACTGGGATCTCCTCACGGTTTACAAACATTGCTTCTGCTACCACAGGACCTACGTCAAAAACCAAATTATAACACTGCGATTTCCATTGAAGTGACAAAATGAATCAAAACTTATTTACTTTCTAAATGTCATATCATAGTTCCTTGGAGAAAGATTTCAAAACAAAGATATTTGAAAAGTTTTAAAGATGTTGACAATATATCAGAAGATCCATCTATGATTTCCTGATATGTCATATATTTTTATGTCATTACACTATATTGATTTTCAAATAGCTTCTTATTAAAAAAAACAAAGATGTCATAAAGTTTTCAAACAATCAGATGTCCAACATAAAACTTTCCCAATCTGTCTAACATCACAGTTTATTATCCCAATATTGACAATTTTTTCCATACAAAATAAATTCAAACTCTTATGTGCAACCAGCGAGAACACAAAGAACAGTAATCTGACCACAACTTCCTAATTTTGTTTTCCTAATAGTCTTTTTCATAAGAAAGTCCTACACAAATTTTCTTGATTTGACATAAATACATCTCTGGCTACCCCAAATTTCAGTAATTACAATCCAATCCATTAAGTGAACCTATTAATGAACCCCAAGCTGAGAGAAAATTGAGGTCTTTTCCATGAAAACTAAGTGTATAAAGCTGCAATCTGAGTACTCCGACGCTATGAATAATCAGAATTCGTAACATTCTCTTCATGCAGAATTTCCAGACAATTTTTATTAATTTGCCAAAAATCATGCTTTCTTATGCCAAATTGCAATAGCTACAACGCAATCTAATTAAGAGAGCATATAATGATCTGACCCCACAAGGTACTTTCTATTGACTATGTTTTGCCTTTAGAAATATACGCATTTTTAATGTGATCAGTATTTAGGTAAAAATGTCATTAGAGCTCAAAGTTTTCGGATCCAACAAAACAAAAAAAAAAACCAGAAGCTCGTCGATTCCTCAAACACACGCCACATAAAAACCCCTACGGTTTTAGACGAAATCCAGTACCAGGCTTGACAACATGGCGATTAGTGAGGATGATCCCCCTCTCCTTATCGACGACAAACCCCGTAGCGTAGCTCGCTCCGGCCTGCTCCGTATCGAACGCGCGCACCGCCGTCGTCCTCAAAACGACCACCGCCGGCACCACCGTGGCCAGCGCCCTCCTCCAGTCCTCCGCCGTCGCCGAGCTCTGCTGCTCCAACTCTATCCCCAGATCGCCGTCCATAACTAGGGTTTCGGCACCCCCCATTGGTTTGATCTAGGGCTAGGGTTTTGGGGGAGAATTTAGAAGGAGAGAGGGGAGGACAAGAGAGAGGGGGGCTTCGATGATGATGGACTGAAATTGAGTGAATCTAGGGAATGTAAGGCGCTCATGGATTTTGTCATATTAGACCTTCAGGTGTTTGCTATTTGTATGTTAGGCCTTCAAACCGTCTTGCTCCGAACAGGCCAAATTATACCGTGCTAATATCTTCCGTGCACCTCTCTCGTCGGTTCGGTACTCTTTTAGCTTCAGAGATATTTACGCCTCGTTTGGTACGCGGGAATGGACAGACTTGGGAATGGAATGGAAGAAGGAATGGAATGGATTGCATGTGGGAATGGAATGGTCATTCTCATTCTCTTGTTTGGGTGCGTTCGTAGAATGAAGCTAGAATGGAAATCTCATTCCCATTCCCATGTTTGGTATCACTAGTACACAAGTGAGAATGAAATCTCATTTTCTAATAATGCCCTTACAACAACATAGATTTTTAATAAGATAAAAAATAAACATTAATGATAATAACTAAATAAATTTATATACGCATATGTTATATTAATCTAGGTATGTGTTATACTAATGCTCGTGTTATCCATCAGGTGTATGTTTTGTTTATATTTTTTAAACAATACTCACTATTTCTTAGTCTTAAAAATTAAAGAAAAAAAAAGATTATCGTATCTTTCATAGGTCCAAAAAAAAAAGAATGATATCCACAATCCACAGTTCTAGATATATAAATTAACTTATTTGATAAAGTATCAAAATCACTCAATTCATAATAGCAATAATCCATAACACAATACCAACTAAAATAATAAGTTTCGAAATAGCCAAATGATATACTAGCCTAAATTGTCAATCTAAAATTGCCCACTTGCATAGCGCCTCACCCAAACATTCTTCAAATCATCACTAAGTGTGAAGAATAAATCCAGCAAATCACGGTTAGTACCAATCGCCCCTATTGCTGTCAAACATTGATCCATAGGTAAATTCATATTCATTACGTATTCAGTAAACCTCTTTCTCTTCTCAGTCAAAGCCACTTCATCTAACCCATCCTTAATTAACTGGCTCGACCTAATTATAGATAATTGTACCTCTATGACTTTTATCTCCTTAAGTGTCCCACACTTAGTAGTCATAGACCAATAGTCTAAGGGCTCTCCTGCACATCTATAATCATGCAGAACAAATATAGTATGCAATATCAAAATGTTATCATTCAGACACAAGTGTGTAGTGAAAACTGGTCGACAGAGATTCGGAAAACAATAATAATATATTTAGATGCAATAATGTGTTTCCTTTATGTCTTCAATATGCTGTAGAGACTGCTACCCGACTCCGGAACTCACCATGATAAAAAAATAATAAAAGAATCCAACTAGTTTTTTATTTCGGTGCAGGGAGAGCTTTTTATTTCGGTTGATGATGAGAGAAAATCGTAGTCATTAGATAGATTGATTTTCATGATTAATATGGATATAATTGAAAAATGCCTAACTAGTTTTTGATTCTCACTTGAATGGGAATGACCATTCCTTATCTTCTCACTTGGAATGCTCATTCCCACAAATAGTGGGAATGATCATTCCTAGGGAATGGTCATTCCAACATCTAAAATATAGGTGTGTTTGGTATGAGGGAATGGGAAGTGGGAATTGCATTCCATTCCTCCTCATTCCCGCCTACCAAACGAGGCGTTAGATTTCTTTGGGTTAATCGCACATCAGTTCCTGTCAACCTTAATTGATAAATGGTCTCTTACATCATCCCTGTTGTTACATCAACCTTAATTGCTAGGTGGCTAATAATCTTCGATCTTCAGTTTTCTCGCCTAAGTGGTCCTTCTCTTAGAAATTCTTGTTAACTAATCCAACCACAATTGGGTTAGACATTAACCCAACATGTAAAATTACCTTCTTGCCCTCGGCATGAAGAGAAATAGTACGCATTGCAAATTTAGAAGATTTTATAGGATTTAGAGGAAATCTAACTATTGTAAAAAAGCTCGATATTGGGTCTTAGAAGGTAGAGGGCCATCGGGAAAGGAAGAGTAAGTGGATTTGGGTTTAAATCTTAGGAACCATGTAAATGGGGTAATAAATGTGAGAGTTAATATCGGTAGGGGTATAACGGGCAATCTAGCAGTTTCTGTTATATTTAACACTGATTACTAACGCCGCATAATAACAGGGATGAGTTGGCAATAAAATTAAAGATTAAATAGACTAATAAGCAAATAATAATATTTAGGGATTATTTGGCAATTACGATTGATTTAAGGGACTGATATGCAATTACCTACTACAAAATCTCTTTTCCTCCTAATGTTTTTTAGCCTCTCGATCTTTCTTTCACTATATTTGGAGGCAATATCATGATTTCGGATTCAACATTCTTGCAAAACCTTGGATCAATTATTTTATGGCGAGTTTCTCATAAATAAAATAGAACTAATAACATTAGGGTCTGTTTGGTTATTTCCTAAAAACCAAGAAAATGAAATGGAAAATGTGGAAATCTCAAAAAGTATCATTTCCTCCATTTCCATCCCTAAAACTCACCCACAACATCCAACAAAATATTATTTTTACCCAACAACTCATCCACAACATCTAATAAAATATTATTTTTATCCAACAACTCATCCATCATATCTAATAAAATATTATTTTTATCAAACAACCCATCCACCATATTTAATAAAATATTATTTTCATCCACAACATCACTCAACTCATCTCATCTCATCATTTCAAATCACTCGCATCATCCAATAAGATGGTAACAACTCATCTCATCTCATTAACATTTTATTTCCACCCATTTCCTCCCAAAAAGTTAGGAAAACAATTTCCTTAAGTGTGGGTCACATCATCTAATAATATAATGACAACTCATCTCATCCCATCTATTTTCTTATTTTTAAGAATGAACCAAACAAAAGAAAACAACATATTACAGGAAATAGGTTTCTTATAATTCATTTCCTTATTTTTTCGCCAACCAAACAACATCAAAACAAGTTTTCTAAAAAAACCACTCACATCATCCAATAATAAGGTGATAACTATCATCATCTCATCTCCATTTCTTTGATTTCCTTCTTTTTGTAGCCAATCAAACACTCCCAAAATAATTCTTCTTGGAAATATATAGTTTTCCATTCCTTTGATTTTAGGCAAACAAACAGACCCTTATGTGAGATTTGGCAACAATATTTCCACCAAAGCGAAGTTTTGGGTCTGATTAAATATTTGGCTCAGATTAAAAATCAAAATATTACTGGAGGTAGGAAAATATCGAACCAATAGGAGGGGTGGAAAAAACACATATCTACTAATTTAGCCACTTCTAGTTAGCCTCTGATTTCTTAGCTTGTTTTTAAGACACTAAACAGTTAGATTTAACAGTAGTAAGTTGTCTTTTGTTGTTAGTGTTACTGCAATTTTTTTGCTTCGAATTGTTGTTGCCTTCAAATTTCTCTAAATTAGGAGCTTTAAAGACTTCAGGATCCTGAAAAATTATAAGAAAATAATAGACTGGAAATTATGAAGGACAATGGAGTGATTGAGAATGACAAAGAGAGATGAAGAGGAAGAAGAAACCTATTTCATAAGGGTACTAATGTAACCTAATCAAAATTGGTTAAGATTTGACCATACTACTATAAAAATTTTAGCAACAAATCCATCTAGAGATTTTACTAAAACAACTTGAAGTGCTGCAGTTTATTTTGTAAATATGAATATTTGGGGCTTAATATAGAATTAAGGATTAATTACATCTAGTTACCTATTATATGATGTAATTACACGGGTGACCCTAATGATTGTGTATCTACAAGATACCCTGATGCTGAGTTCACATGCATAATATTGGCGAAAGTAATTTTAGGGTTAGTTAGGGTTACCCGTATAACCTCAGCCAATAATTTCAGAGTTATTTACATAGATACACACGCAAGGTCACACGTGTAATTACACGGTACCACAGGATTCGGGGATGTAATTAATCCTAGAATTAAATAAGATTTTGGTGACGAACTTATCTATATCTATATCTATACTACGTCTAAAAGAGAAAACAAATGTCAAAACTTTTGCATACCTATTTTGCCCTTTACAAATTTCTTTATTCTAATTTTATCCTATAACTATTTTAAAAGTGTGAATGGTATTAAAACTTTTCATCCAAAAATACCCTTCAACTTTTTGGTATAATTGTAAAAGTTTCCATTTATTGTTATGGATATTCATGTGCTGTTGTTTATTTATATGATAAAACCACGCATGATATACATAGCCATAATAAATATACATAATAATCAATATGAGTGAACAACACATGCATGTCAAGAGATGCCCAATTGATGTCCAATTAATGTCAAAGCTCAATTTATTATTTACCAAATTCTTAGGATGAGCTTTAATTTTCATGATGAATTGAAGTTTAATGCATGACGTTTGAATCTTAAGAGGTGAACTTATAATTGTTCCTCCCTATTAACTGTAATTCGAACCTGTTATGGGGTGTTCCCTGTTACTTACAAATATGCTATCCCGAGAATAGACCCAGTCGAGCCGGCATCACTCCCCAAAGACGACTCGAAAGGCAGACTCAGTCGGGCGAAAGATTGCTACTCAGCAACCGGCCGATACTTCCCCCGAAGGCGACTCAGAACATTACCTCCCAGCATTATTTTACCATTTATGGTCATCATTACGACTCCACGTCATTCGCAGGCAAGCCTCAATGGCTGCTGGTTCCCCATGCCACAGAAGTGACTCCACATCACCCGCTGACAAGCCTCAACTGTTGGCCTTCTTGTTTTGATGATGTTTAACAAACAATTTACAACTAATATTGTTTGTCTAGTGCTTGTGTTATCTATTCATTGTAGACAAACAACTAGTTGGAGGATGGATGAAATAGAGCTTCAACGATCATATCCAAAGGAGGTTAGCGGAATGTCGGGTTGAAGCTTATACAATTCAAGTTAAAGATCAAGTTCAAGCTTCATCCGCAACGTGTACCAAATCAAGCTTAATTGAAGATTAAGATTGCTTGGGTAATTTAGTTTAGGAGTTCATATTATGTGTGTTAGTACTTTAAGCTCAATCATATACACACATACACGTTTTGGTTTTGTATATATATAGTTATATATATACATATATGTTTTGGTTTGATAGTTTTTAAGTTTTACTATGAAACAATTGAATATAATTAGAAAACATATTTTTGTTTCATACTTAGATGCATATATATGATTTCATCAATATCAATTTCAGTTAGTTCAATGAAATCATGTTTTAGTGCATTATATGTGTATTTTGATAAAATACTACATTATTTGTTTATAGACTTCATAACAATAGTTTACATCTTTCTTCAAGTCTACAAAATCATTGTGCAAAGTTTCAAAACATGGTTTAGCCTATATGTCAAAATTCATATATTTATATTTTCGTGTTTTGGACTAATTTTGCAAAATGATGATATTTTTCATTTGGGAAGTCCTTTTTCGAAACCAGTCGTTGTAGCATGTTTATTATCATGTCTACAATCATTCTCCAAAGTTTTACATTTTTTGGAATTTATTTAATATTTTTAAACAGTGTTTTAAAATCAGAAAAATAGTTTTCAGAACCTGATTTTCATATATCAGTTCTCGGTCGACCGCACCGGTCGACCGGACTTGTGTTCATTCATCTCTGGGCAGCAGAGAGTTTGTCGGTCGACCGCCGTGGTCGACCGAAAGCTTGAAAATTTCCATCGGTCGACCGCACCGATCAACCGACGAAGTCTATGCTCGTTTTCTCTGCTTGAGATCTGGCTCGCGGTCGACCGCGAGAATTTTCGGTCGACTGCCAATAGATCCGTTGGTTCCCAACGACTATTTTTCTGAGCTATTTTCTGGGGACTTTTTTGTCTTTTGTTTTGGGGTTTTGGCTGAGATTTTTAGAGGGTATAAATACCCCATTGCTGATCTCTCTTAAGTAGAAGAATCTAAGAAAAGTTTTAAACAAAGTTTTTAAACAAGGGTTTAAGGTTTTTACTGTTTGTTTAAGTTTGGGTTTCTGTTTACAAAGGAGGAAGCTTTCACTGCGGATTGAGGGATTCATTCTTAATCTTCTTCATCCTCTTCTTTGTGTTCTTAGAGAAGTTTTCTAAATCTTTTCTCTAGCAATTTCATTATTGATTTTTATAATCTTATTATTGCTAGTTTGCTATTTGAGTTAGTTTGATTTCACTCATTGTTTACACACACCCACATGAGCTTATTGTATTATCATACATAGTATAGTTGGGTTGGTGAGAGTTGTAACATTGAGTTGTGCTTAATTGAGTTCTCACCTTGTTAGAGAGAACAATCATTTGTTATATTGTGCTTAATTATGAGATCACTTTGTAATACACTTGTACACCGAGTGAGGAGTGTGTGGTAAGAGTCGGGGATCGTTCCAAGAGGAGTGGCGTCGGTTGACGAACCTAGGGAGAGGTTGTAACCGAGCACTTGAGGGAGACACGGCTAGGTCCAACACTTGTGTGGGTGTAGAGTGTGATTGCATAGTGTTTGTTGTGTGAGAGTTTTCGGTGAACTTGTAAACCGAGTGTGTAGAAGTTCCAGCTTCCAAACCGGGTTGTGATAGTGGAGTATCTCCTCGAGGTAAGGAGCGGGGACGTAGGTCGTGAGGACCGAACCTCACAAACATATCTTTTGTTTGTGATTGCATTGGCGCACTTGTTTTTATGTTCATATCTTACATCTCCATTGTATATTGCTTGTTGATCATTTTACCCTATCACATTTGTAGTTTGATTATTTAACCCTTGTGTTAGTTTCATATCCTTGCATATATCATATAGGATATATATCTCGTTGTTCATATTGCTTATCCTAGCTCATATAACTTGTTGTATTTCATACTTGCTAGGATAACTTGTTAATTAGTTTTAATTGGCATTTAAATCGGATTAGATTAGCATAAGACCCTAATCACCTCCCCTCTAGGGTCTAACATCAACGGCTGTTGATTCTCCATATCGCTGAAGTGACCCGCCATCACTCATCAACCGACACGAATATGGCAGGGGATGACTCAACCTCCAGCTCACCCCTCGCCATCATCATGAGCCACCTCCTCACTAAATACTTGTTCTACACTTGGCATCCTCTATAAATACAGACGCTATTCATCCTGAAAAGAGGGAAAATCTCTCTCTCACTACGTAAAAAATTTTCTAGTCACATATTTAGGGCTGAGCATGGTTCGGTTCAAACCGAAAAAACCAACCGATCCGACCCAAACCGACCCGAAAAAAGCGGTTTTATGAGTAAGGCGGTTCGGGTCGGGTTGACAACTTTTCAAATCGATCCAAACCGAACCGACCGAATATATTCCCAAAAGCCTCAAACCCTACCCGTTTACCCGACCCATCCCAAACCCTCAACCCTAACCTCATTTCCTCTCAGACTCCCAGTCCCAGCCGCCGCTACTCGTTCCCAATTTCCCATTTCCCTCAATCCTTCTCTCTCGCTCTCTCTCACTCTCCTCAGCCGACAGCCGCCACCCGCCACCCGCGATAGCCGACAGCCGCGGTCCGCCTCTCTCACTCTCTCTCACTCTCCTCAGCTGACAGCCATGGTCCGCCTCTCTCACACTCTCTCGAGAAGCTAAAATTGGAAGGGGAAATGACTTATTCGATCACCATAGCTTTTCTTTAGCTGTCGGTGATTGGGTTCGTGCTTGAGTTCATCTTCACTCAGAAAAATGGTGGCTGAATCATTTTTGCTTATTTGTACATGGTAAATCCTTTATCTTCTTCTTGAATTCAGCTTAATTAGCTAAAAAAGTGAGTTTTTGACGAATAAGTACATTTGGGCCTATAACGCACTGGACAAAAATCTTGCAATGAACTCCTCATTAGGCCATTCTTCGGTCTTGTAGCTTCTTAATGCTGGTCAAGCATGAAAATCCCAAAAATAATTCTTTTTTCTAATTTCTTATTTCTTATTCATTTGTATTTGTATTTTTTTCTGTTCAAATCTAAGATAACTTATGGGGGTTTTGTTTTTTATAGCATAAAGCTTCAGACAAAAACACCCATGATCTGGGTTGTTTCTGTCAAATATAAGATGGTGCTTATATATTTGTGCCTTTGATTGTTATACTTGATGATGTTAGAACCGAACAAACCGAACCGAACCAATTTGTAACGGTTCGGTTCGATTTTGAATTGTAGGTGGTTCAGTTCGTTGTTCAAATTTTGGTAAAAAACGACCCGAACCGAACAGTGCTCACCCCTACACATATTAGAAGGAGACACTATTCCTCTATTACTTGACCCAAATCCACCAGCTAACTTGATCGTTGGAGGTACCACGGGGGAAACAAGCCCCGTACTCCCGTGTTTTTTGTGTATGCAGGTGATCCGTCCACCCCCAGCTCTAAGAACTAGGTATAAAGTCGAAGAAGGAAAGCGACCCTCCATCCCTCTTGACGATCTAATCTCTCGATGATCCAGCAACTCTACAACCCCCATCGACTGTTTGTTCACGAGCATCAACAGTTTGGCTCCCACCGTGAGGGCTACTTTCCTCTTTTTGAGAAGAAATATCGAGTTCTGAGCGAGGAGTGGACTAATCTCCTACAAGGGGACCTCCAAATTATGTGACCCAGGATCAATTGGAGCAGACGGTAGACAGACTCTCTTCATCTCTAAAAGAGCAGTTTGCCGCCCTGACCAATGAACTCCTCTGGCGAATCCCGTGGCAGCCACACGCCGATGAACAACCTCCACTACCTAAAGACCGGCGATTGGAAACTCATACCCATGAAGTATCGCGGGACACACCGCGGCCTCATCCTAACCACCACAAATAGGCGAAAAACTACCCCAAGCAACATCACCAACTTCGTATGGAAATCCATCATTTGCCGCTTCGGCGTGCCCCGGTCGCTTATCACCGACAACGACACTCAATTTGACATCAAAGGTTTCCGCGACTTCTGTGAGGAATATAGTATTCACCTCAAATTCGCCTCGGTAGCACGCCTAAAATCAAACGGCCTTACAGAGGCTGCTAACAAATGCATCCTCCAAGCTTTAAAGAAGAAGATAGACTCTGCCATGGGATGTTAGGTCTTGGAATTGCTAAGCATTCTATGGTCATACCGAACAACCCATAAGAATTCAACTGGAGAGACTCCCTTTAAGTTAACATATGGAACTGAAGCGGTTACGCTAGTTAACGTAGGCATGCCGACTATCCGACTGCAACACTTTGATGAAGACCTGAACCCAATAGGCCTACGAGTCAACCTTGATCTTCTGGAAGAAGCAAGGGAGAAAGCGTTGCGTACTCAGATCATTAATCAGCAATGGATCGCTCAATATTACAACAAGAAGATCCGTCCTAGAAGATTCGCGATTGGGGACCTTGTCCTTTGCAAAGCAGCCTTCGACAAAGATACTCGGTAAGGCAAGCTGGCTCCGAATTAGGAAGGACCCTATACGATTATGGAAGAGCTTAGGGTCGGCACTGATAATCACATTTTATTATAATTTTATACCCTTATTATCTATTTTTAATGAATAAATATACCACTAATAATTGTTTTTATCTTTAGTTGCAGGTTAATGAAGAATAAAGCCTAAGATCTCTTCTCTCAACAAAAACCCATGAATTAAATGAAGAACACAAGCAAGAGCCAAAAAGCCCAAGCCCAGAATCAAGCCGAGTAGCCTGTAGAAGCCGGAGAAAATAAAAAAATTAAATATGAAAAAATGTATTCAAGATAGTTGGCCGCAAAGAAACGACAATATCTCTTAATCCGGAAGGCGGAATTTAACATATAATATATAAAAATCGCCTATCTCGACGAGACAAAGTCATCTGTGAAGGCAAAAATTTGATAGTACATCGATGCTGGCATTGATACTGACGAATCAGTTATAGATCAATGGCTGATTTTTGATAGTTTTGGATAAGGATTCAATCAAATGGCTCTTATTCATTAATGTTTACTATAAATAGGGGTAGAGAGTGAGAGGTTAGGGGTGTGAAAAATTTTGTATATCCATTTGGAGAGGAGGATTACTCTTAATTGAGAAGACCTTCCAAATTTGTAACTTTTTATTACAATTAATAAAATAATTTTTTTAACCACTTTAATTTTTTATTCTCTTTGTTGGATAATGAAGATGGAGATGAAGATTAATTTGGAGGTTTGTTTTTCTTATTTTCTCTTTTATTTCTCTTTTATTGCTTATTAGTTTAGATTTATTTCCATGCTTGTAGTTAGATTTTATTTTTTTTGTTTAAATAGCCAAGAGGCTAGAACCCTCTTGTCTTAGATTTATTTCATGCTTATTGATTAGATTTATTTTATGTTTATAGAGTAGGTTTATTTTCTTGCATTTAATTCTTGTAATTTATTTTGTAGTATAGATTTTACAATTTATTTTTGTAGTTAGATTTTAATTTCTTACACTATTCACCTTGAGGCTAGAACCCTCTTGGGTTTAGTTTTTCTTTTTGTTCATTTTTATTTTCTTTGATTCGCCTTTAGGATAGAACCCTCTAGGGAATCACTCTTTTCTAAGAAGTGGATTCAATTCTAGATTATTCATATCTTTAATTGAATCCGACATTTTTACTTTCTTGAATTTTATTTTTATTCTTGATTTTCCTTTTTGATTCTTGATTTTATTCATCTCTCCTTGTGAAAATCATTCATTCATTGTCACACCCACTCTCACTTACATTTTGCGCCTATTTACACATCATTTTCATTCTCTCCATCTATCCATAATCACATTCACTCATCACTCCTAATTGTCACGCACACAACATAAGAACCGACTTTAATTTTCTCCTACAAAACACCTTCCTCGTGGGATCGATAACTTTTTATACTATAACTTGATTAGTTTTGCACTTGTAACTTTTTGGTATATGTTAATGCCGCATCAAGTTTTTGGTGCCGTTGCCGGGGAGGGTGCTTAAGTAGCATTTTATTTAATTTGGTTCTTTAACTTGTGTGTTTTTTGTGAATGAACCGCTTGGAGCTTGAAGATCGCGGATTGAAGATCTAGAATTTGAAGATTTGCTTTTGGGTAACTCTTTTTTCTAGAATTTTCAATTCCACCATTTAGCTACTTCTTCACAATTAGAGACAATTAGGACTTATAAAAAAATTTTATTTTTATCGACCATAATAAAACCCACCCTCCACTTTGACATTTACTAACAAGATAATAAATTTAGATAAATTTCTCCTTTCTCATTTGTTTGATTGTTAACCCTAATTAAAAAAAGATTTTTATTTTTACCATCCTTTTTAGTTGCTTTTAATTCATAGGGTTGTATTGCATATAGTTAGTAGGAATTCACCAAAATGATTTGAGTATCTTGATTTGGCACACACTTAAAAATATTTTTAAGGACAAAACCCCATAATCAAGATAAGGTGAGGGATTTCATTACCCTTTCCTTAGCCCAAAAATCACTAATTCCTCACTACACCACCCAAGTCTATTAAAACTTATTAGACGTTAGCCCTAAGGATTTGAGCTCAATAAGGAACAAAGAATCCTTAAGTAAACCGGTTTAAGTTTTTTTGGATTAGTTGATGTTGTTGGCCTTCTTGTTTTGATGATGTTTAACAAACAATTTACTACTAATGTTGTTTGTCTAGTATTTGTACATTCCTATGTTTTGTAGACAAACAACGTTGTTGGAGGATGGATGGATTGCGCCATAACGACGATATCAAATGGAGGTTGGCGGAATTGTGGAGTGAAGCAACGTCAATTCAAGTTAAAGATCCAATCACAAGCTTCATCCGCAACGTGTACCAAGTTGAGCTCAATGAAGATCAAGAACAAGCTTGGGTAACTTAGTTTAGGTTTTATATTATGTGTGTTAAGTACTCTAAGCTCAAATTTTCTATACACACACATTATATTGGTTTTCATACATATATATAGTGATATATATGTATATATATACATAAGTTTTGGTTTCTATGTATATAGTTATATACAAGTTTTGGTTTTGTATATATACAGTTATATATATATACACATATGTTTTTGGGTTTATATATGAAACAAATGAATAGGATTGGAAAATACTATGTTGTTTCATGTTTACGTGCCTATATATGATTTCGTCTTTAACAAGTTATATTTAATGAAATCATATTTAGTATTTTGAATATATTGCATAGAATATGCAATCTTATGAAAATATTGTATTTCTAGGTTATAGACTTCATAACAACATGTTGTATCTTTTATCAAGTCTATACAATCATTTCATAAGGTTTCAAAATGTTGTTTAAGTCAAAATATCAAAATAACAATTTCCATGTTTTCATGTTTTGAACATATTTGTAAAATGATGATATTTTTCATTTGGGAAGTCCTTTTTCGAAACCAGTCATTGTAGCATGTTTATTATCATGTCTACAATCATTCCCCAAAGTTTTACATTTTTTGGAATTTATTTGATATTTTTAAACAGTGTTTTAAGATCAGCTGAACAGTTTTCATTTTCTGTCATATCCGTTTTCGGTCGACCGCACCGGTCGACCGAACCTAAGGTCATAAGTTCACTGTGCCGACAGATAGTCGTCGGTCGACCGGTCCGGTCGACCGATGAAATTTTCGGTCGACCGATGACTTTTCCGGTCGACCGACAGGCGTTTTGTCAGCTGCTAACGGCTAGTTTTTTGACCGTTGCCTTGGGGTTTTTTCTGTCATTTGACTTGGGTTTTTGGCTGAGTTGTGAGAGGGTATAAATACCCATTGCTGATGTCTTTTCAATAGTTAATCAAGAAGTTTTTAAACCAAGTATTAAACAAGGGTTTAAACAGTTTTAGTTTGGTTTAAGTGTGTTTGGGTTTTGTTTACAAAGGAGGAAGCTTTACTGCAGATTGGGGGATTCTTTCTCAATCTTCTTCATCATCTTCTTTGTGTTTTAGAGAAGTTTTTCTAAACTCAAACTCTAGCTTTATACTTATATAATTGTTTGATTATCATTGCTCTTAAGCTAGATTTTATATTTGAGTTTAGTTGAATTGATTTTATTTACTCATTGTTACACACACCCACATTGAGCTTTTAGTATTTACATACATAGTATAGTTGGGTGGTGAGTGATTGTAACATTGAGTTGTGCTTTAATTGTGTTCTCATCTATTGTAGAGAACAAATTCATATTTGTTACTTTGTGAGATTGTAAAGTTTTCGGTGAGCTAGAAAACCGAGTGTGTAGTTCCTAGAGGAGAGGAACGGAGACGTAGGTCGAGGGGACTGAACTCCGTGAAGAAAATTGTGAGGAGTGACGTTGTTCGGTGAGCGTTGAAAACCGACACTGTGTAGTGTGTAAGAGAAGTTTCGGCTTCCAAACCGGATTGTGATAGTGGATTTCTCCCCGGGAGTGGGGAGCGGAGACGTAGGACGGAAGGTCCGAACTCCGTGATCATATCTTGTGTTTGAGTGTGCTTTGGCGTTTATTCATACTTGTGTTTATATTTCTTATCGCCATTGTCATTAGCTCATTATTTATATGATCCACTATCTAGTTTATATTGTTTACCCTTGTGTTAGTTGACATATCCTCACATATATCATATTGTATATCTCTTTGGTAGGATATATCATCTTGTGTTAGTTTATATATCCTTGCATATATTTCTATCATATAGGATATATCACCTTGTGTATATTGCATATTCTTGCACATAACCCTTTGTATATCTATCTTGTAAGAATATAGTTGTTAATTAATTTTAATTGGCATTTAATCGGATTAGATTAGCATAAGACCCTAATCACCCCCCCTCTAGGGTCTAACAGATGTCTAAGGCAAGGTTTAGGGGTTACGTAAAGTGCTCCATAAGGAACGAGGTACTTAATTAATCTCTGATCACCCTCTAGTACTATCCTTACCTGGCTGACTACCCGGGTAAAACTTTAATTTTTTTACTTTAGGAGTTTTTGGTTAGGAGCTAGTCTAGTTGAGTTAGGCTAAACCCTAGAGTTAGAGTGATTAAAAAGTGATCGCTTTTGATTTGTTTTAGTTAGGATTTTCCTTTTTCTTCTCATAAAAAAACTATTTTTTTCTCCTTAAAAAAATTGTTTTGGGTGTATGCAAACGTGGATTAGGGATAATACACATCAATTAATTCGTTTTGAACCAATCACAGAAATGACGTATCCTAATCCACCCGTTCTTCAAGATATGTGATATCCCATTAGGAATACACTCCCCTCTTGCATTAGGCTCCCCGAGGCAAATGGAACTAACTTTGAGCTTCGATAACACTATATCGACATGCTTCCAAAATTTCTAGGGAATAAAACTGAAGATGCATATATTTTTATCTCAGAATTTGAGGAAGTATGTATGATGATTAAAATGAGAGAATTAACTGAAGATGCAGTCAAACTCAGATTTATTCCTTTTGCCCTCAAAGACAAAGCAAAAAAAGGGCTATACAGCTTATCCATAAATTCCATCACAACTTGGGAGGAATTTATTACCGTTTTTCTTAAGAAAATTTTCCTGATCCATAAAACGGTAAAGCTAAGAAATAGCATCATAAATTTTAAAATTATCCCGGAAGAACCTTTTTGGAAGTATTTTGACCAATTTAAAGATCTTCTCATCCAATGTCCTCATCACGGTTTAGAAAAATGACGATTGTGCCAAATAGTTTATAAAGGATTAGATTATTCTGTAAAAACTTTCTTAGAGTCAATGTGCCACGGGGATTTCATGAGAAAAAACGCTGATGATGCTTGGGAGTTTTTAGAGAGTTTTTCTAAGAAAATCATGCAATGTGAACATTATGATGACATGATTTCGTCAGTTAACCAACCTAAATCTAGTGGTATTTCCTTAGAGCCGAACATTGCCTCCGAAGCAAAGACGACGAGAATTCTACGAAGGTTAGAGGCCTTATAAATTAAGAAACGAGCTCTAGCTCAAATTAATCAAGTTTCTACCCCAGGTTGTCATAACTGTCAGTCTCCTGCCCACGTTTTAGAGGAATACCCTCTCCTAGGAAACACCCATTCATTAGAACAGATGAACGATACATTCCAAAGTCTAATGAATGATCCATTTTCTCCAATCTACAATCCAGGTTGGAGAAGTCATCCTAATTTCGTATGGAATCAAGGAAGTCTCCAAGGGAATCAAAATTTCAATCCCACTTCAAACCAACCCTTTCCTAGGGGGAACACAGTTCCTTTTAACTCTCATCCATAATTTCAACAATCCAATCTACCATATCAAAATCAGTCTCCTCTTCATCAAGCTATAATTCACACTCCTCATAATCTAGATCAGGATAAACATCTCAATGTCTTGGAAAAGGGTTTGGAAACCATAATTAAAGCATCCACTCAAACCACGAATATGTTGACTCAAACGTCCAGCACTCTGAATTCCTTTATGCAATCAACAGGACAAATGCTCAACTCCAACACTTAAGCTATAGCTAGATTAGAATCCCAACTTGATCAACTAGCTAGTGCCATGAGTGAAAGAGAAAAAGGAAAATTTCCGAGTCAACCCGTGGTCAACCCTAAGAACACAGGATGCAGTTCATCCTATGAAGCTTAAGTGAATGTAATCCATTCACTTCGGTCAGGTAGGCATGTCAATAATCAAGTAAGAACTCCTCTAAGTCAAACTCTTGATCCAGTACAAATTCCTTCTCCATCTCTTTCTGATGAATCTATTCAACAATCACCCCCTCAGATGACTAAGAACCCGAACCCGAACCTGAGCCTGCTTTTGATAGGTTTAGACCAGTTGCTCCTTTTCCAGATAGACTCAGGCCTAGGAAACACTACCCTTAAGAGGAGAAGATGCTAGAAACATTCAATCAGGTTAAGGTCAATATTCCTCTCTTAGATATAATTGAACAAATTTTATCTTATGCCAAATTTTTGAAAGAATTATGCACTAAGAAGAGGAGAATAAATATTCTAAAGAAAGTCTTTTTAGCCGCCAATATCAGTGATATGCTCTCAAATCCCATACCTTTAAAACGTAAGGATCCAGGTTCTCCTATCATTTCATGCGTCATTGGTAATACTCACATTGATAAGACGCTTTTAGACTTAGGGACCAGTATCAATTTACTTCCATATTCAGTCTATCACCAATTAGGTCTAAGTGTATTGAACCCAACCCACTGTACTTTGCAGTTGGCTGATAGATCTGTCAAGGTTCCTATGGGTGAGTTAGAGGATGTTCTGATTAAGGTTGGAGATTTTATTTTTCCAGTAGATTTCATAGTCTTGGAAACACAGCCTGTTTCCAATCCTAAAGGACAGACACCTGTCATCATAGAACGACCATTCTTAGTCACTTCTAATGCGCTCATCAACTGTAGAACTGTACAAATAAAGCTGTTCTTTGGAAATTTGACTAGTGATCTCAACATTTTCAGTCCAGAGAACCAACCAAATAATCAACCTCGAAAAATAAATTACATTCAGGAAAGATCAAACGAAGAAGAAGAAGAGTCTGATTTGAGTTTTGAGGAATTTTTTGATGAAGAGTTGGAGTTTTTAGAAGAAGCAGATCAGGTCACTGAGAATGATGAAACCGTGTTAAATATTTGCTGCCTTGAATTAAATTTTGAAGAACTCTTTCTTGATAAACTTAGATTCTTGAAGAATAATTAACAACCAAATTTTTAGAATCCAACCATGAATCTTGTAGTTAAGGAAAATGCTACAGAAGAATTGGTTGTTAGAAAATAAAAATTCACAGTATAAGAGTCTAAGCTCATTAAGAAATGCAAAATGCATGACTCCAATAATACATACATTACTTTGTTGCAAGAATTATTGAACACCCCGAAATGCTTAGAATTTCATATTATTGATTATATCATTCTGACTTTGTTTAAAATCCAGGGAAGAATTTTCAACAATAAGGTAGGATTTAATGTAGAATACGAGCTCTTCATGTTGAACCATTCATTCTATATTGTTTCTTTTGTTTTATTTCAGAATAATAAAAAGAATTTATTCTTCTCTCATTCGAGAGTTTCTTATTCAGTTGTAAAACAAGAGAGAGAAAAAGAGGAAAAAAGAGAAAAAAAAGAAAAAGAAGAATAAATTTTTTTCCATCCTTCTCAGACCAAAGGTAATTACAGATTTTTATTAACCAACCAAATATAAGTACTTCACTTCTTATCTGCTTTACTTTGTACATCATAGAGCTTGCATTGAAGACAATACAAAATTTACGTGTGAGGGGTGGGAATTAGTTATTTTCTCTCTTTATTTTACCTTTTTAGTTGCATTTTTTTCCTTTTCCTTAAAAAAAATTATAAAAATATTGTCACTTGCCAAATTGATAGTTATATAATAATTGATTTATTTAATAAATTTTAAAATTTTCTAATCCTTAGTTTGTTATTTACTCAAGTTCACCTTTTATGATAACTCTAAATAAATTTTTTAAGAAATGATTTTCAAAGTAGTATACTTTACTTAAGCCTTAACTTAGATTTTTATTTAAAATAATGGAATTTATGCATGCTTAGCTTAGAGTTAAAAATAATTTTTCAAAGTGTCTTAATTTACATATTTTTCAGAATATATATACATATACATATTGAAAAATAATAATAATAACATTACAAAAGAAGAGTGCTAAAATGGGCACCAAAAGAAAGAAAAAAATTCTTGAATTCAATGTGATTCTAGCTTATAAAGCTTAAGCTGACCGATTAATTAAGCCCCAGGAGTATTTCTATACTTAATAACCTAAGCCCAATTGGGTTGGGATCCATTGGCCTAAAACTCGGTAAATTGTCACTTAGAAAGCCCGTTAAAGTAGAAAAAATCACCAAGGAAGAAAGAGTTAAAAATAATAATAAATAAATAAATAAATAAATAA
>BQKN01054795.1:0-23765 GCA_022839385.1 Asparagus kiusianus | reverse complement strand
CGAATCGAAAGGTTCAAACGACCCTAACTGTCGTAAGGTTTGGTCATTTGAATTGAAAGTGGACCTCTCGTTCATTGGAGGAATCGAGAGGGGATTTTGGTTGTGGTCCTAACTGTAGTAAGGTTTGACCAAGTGGGAAATTTGAGACAATCCTAACCGTAGAAAGGTTTGATCGATTGATTTGTGGACCTCTCGTTCTTTGGGCGAATCGAGAGGGGAATTTGGCTTTGGTCCTAACTGTAGTAAGGTTTGACCAAGTGGGGTTGTGTGGTGGCGACTATGAGTAGTCAGAAACCACTGAAAGTTTTGTGAGGAAAGATTAATCTATTGAATGATTAAATCTCATCTCGGCAAAAGAGTGCTTGTGAGAGTTAGATTCTGACAAGCAAGAATATTCGGAATTCGAATACAGATTTCTTGTTCATCAGTGACCGGGTTATCCCTAAGAATACCCCGCTGTGGTATTCTTCCGGGAACTTCCTGGTACCTCAATTCTTCTGAGAATACTAAGGATAGTATCTCTTCAGGAATTTGCCATTTATTGGCATCATAAGCCGGTCATCATCTTTGGTGACTGGGCGATATGCACCGTTCGAGTAAACTGTTTTTACTACGAACGGTCCTTCCGCTCTGGGTTCAAACTTATTGAAGATCATCAGGAGACTGGTTCAATAAGCAGTATTGGTATCGGGTTATCCTTAAGAATATCACGTATAATATTCTTCAGGAACTTCCCGTTAGATGCAAAGGAACAGTTTATACTCATATTCCCGTTGGAGTCTTGAAAGAAGCAGTTTATACTCATATACTTTTTCGGAGTGTCGCTGGTTGTTCTCATTCGGTTTGTTCTGCGATTGAGATGCCGGCTTCAATCAAGGCCTGGATGCTTTTCCTTAAAGCAAAACAGCCTTTGGTGGGATGAAGAATCCTCCTGTGGTACCCACAATATTTTGGGTCTGAAATCTGGTTAGCTTCCTCCTGATCTTTGATAGGTGGGAGCTTGATCTTGTCATTTTCCAAAAGATATTCAAGGATGTCTGGAACATCATCGTCCTTGAAGGAGTATCGCTCCCGTAGTAGTCGCCGCCATGATCGATTAAAATCAGCCGACCTGGGCCTGAACTCCGGTTGACTTCCCTCAGCTTTCTTTCTTTTGGGATAACGCCTGACGGGGGAGGTGACAGGTTCGACCTCCTTCTGATTCTCTTCACTTCTCGCCAAAAGATGTTGAGAAGAGGGAATTGAGCCACCCCCAGCGTCATCGAAAGGCGAGGTCACACCACCCCCAGTGTTACCGAGGGGTGAATCAGTCTTGATGACCATATCTAGATTCGGACCGTTGTCACTCGCCATGATTGGCATAGTGTAACAACTAGACTCCAATTGACGTTCTTGAATCTGCAACTCTTTTATTTGTTGCATGGCCATCTCCATCTTAGCATCAAATTCTTCTTTCTGCTTGATTAGCGCTTCTTGAACAATTTGAGTGAGTTGGTCAGGAGTGATGGTGAACGCCTTTCTCGTGCTTTTTGAAAGCTGTGATAACTCTTGTAGAGTTACTTTCACTGGGATGTTAGCCAACTGGGTCATAACATCGAAGTGGTATGAATTATCTGAATTTCCCGGTTTATCTCTTCCAATCTGCTGATTGACTTGAGACTGCATCGGGTTTTGAACATCTTGATGCAGGGGCTCCTGTTGGGTCCTCTCAGCAGATGTGGGGATAGTTGTAATCGTTCCCGCCCCAGCCAGTCGACCGTACTCGCTCCCGTTTCTGGTGGCGAAGACTGGTTCCCCTTGGTGGATGGTCAGCACTGCGACTTGTTGGTCGTGCATCTCCCTCATTTGTTGCACAGCCATTTCCGTTTCAAACTTAGAGTCCTTCTTTCGCTTAGCCAGGGCCTCTTCAAGTAGCTTATTTACCTGTTTGGCCCTAATCATAAGCGATTCATAAGGTTTCCCCATGTCACCAGATGCTACTGCCGAGCAAGAGTCTGAATCAGTATCCGTCGTCTCTTCTTCTAGAGAAAGCTTCTTTGGCACCCTTCGGTAGTCCTTCCGGCTGATGGCTCCCGTTCGCAACCGCGTCATGTATGGGGATGCCTCGGCAGGCTGATCCAAGCTGAAGTATTGGGATGATCCCCTTCTGAATTTCTTCGTGTTCTGCACATACCCTTTTCGGGGTTTTTCCATACCCCCACCTCTATAGTACAGCTCATTAGTTTGGTAATTGGAGCCACCTATAGAGTGTTGGCATGTATTCCCCTGTATGATACCACCCTCATCAGATGAGTGTGGTTTCATTTGGGGATGTGTTGCTTGGTTAGCCTTCTCAAAAGCGGCCCGTTCAAATTTACGTTTTTGTGAACATAGAAATTGAACGGGCTCTTTTACTTCAACTCGCAATCCGATGCGGTCGGTTATAGGGGTTTCCCCTTTATCATCTTTCTTGGGGGAGTTGATTCGACCCCCAGTCTGATTTGCAACTTGGGGACCTTTCAATGGTCCCAGTCTTTCCTTGATGGGTACTCTACCTCGATTCACTGATAAGGGACCGAGGCGACCCTTCAAAGGAAAGCTGGGTTTTGAATGATCCCCTTTGTTACCTGGCTCCGTTGAAGGCACTGGACCTGGTTTTGAAGGAATTTGGGCAGTAATTCCACCCTCTTGTGTTTGAGGCACTGGTTCTGGCTTTAGCAACCACGCCCACTTGCTTGTGGACGGGCTTTTGGCACCAACCCCTTCATTCGTTTCTGTTTTGGAGGAGGAGTGGATTGTCCGGAGTTGCTGCTCTCGTCGCTGCCTTGACTTCAAGTCTTCCGTGTAGCGCACCCCATCTTTTAACTCCCTGGCCTTGGCTAGTTGTCGAGCAAGGTGTTGACGACGTCTGTGGCGGGCCCTCTTGGACAGAACTGGAGTTGCATCTTCCATCGCCTTTGTGTAGGGAAAGAGAGCTGAAGTTGAAACACCGACCATGCTGATCGACACGGGGTCGTTGCTTGGTGTGGGTGTAGCAACAGCGACGGGATCTTGGGTCTTTGAGTTGGAGATCCCGCGAGCCCTTCGGGGAGATGGAGTTGAAGCACCGACCATGCTGATCGACACAGGGTCGTTGCTTGGTGCGGGTGTAGCAACAACGACGGGATCTTGGGTCTTTGAGTTGGAGATCCCGCGAGCCCTTCGGGGAGATGGAGTCTTCCCGCGCCCGTTTGGAGAGGCGGATCTGGAGGAGGAGGAAGAGAGGTACTCTTCAAACTTCTGCTGGTCGAACTCGTACTCGACCTCTTCATTCACCCGGATCTTGAAGGCCGGTTGCGTCACTCCGATCTCGGCAGCGTGATCGGTGGCTCCCACTGTGGTCGCCAGCTTGTTTCCGGTAAAAGTTGCTGTTTTCATTGATGTTCTCTTTTTCGAGATCTGTTACAACTTCGATCGTTACAACAGTATAAAATGAAAACAAAGGGATTACAACTTAAACGAAAATAAACACGAGAGCCCGGTTTGGTACGGTCTCGCTTGCGTGGGTTGTTGGCCTGTGACGGGGACGTCGATATCCGTGGACCGCCGACTCTTCAAGATCCTTCCGGGAAAATCCAGCAGAGCTTTGTCTATCCGCGTGGGATATAGAAGCAGAACTTCGTTGATCCGCGTGAGATCTAGAAGCGTAAAGCGTATATCTCGGTTAAACGAGATAGTAGCTCTTCTCAGTGTCGCCTGCGAAGGGCAACACCAAGGACAGAAGGGGGTGAATGAAGAAAGGTTGATGAAGACTCTCGCTCCTCGATCCGGCAGGGCTTCGCCACTCTCCTGCAGACTCTGACTCCTCACTCCGGCAGGGCTTCGCCGCTTTCTTGCAGAACGATCCTTGGCTAAGATAATTCAGCCTTGAATCGAGTGCAAAATCAGGAGCCTCTCACAAAGGAGGCCTTAGGGGTCTATTTATAGGCTCATGAGGGGGGGAGAGGACACCTAGGAGACACCCCCTAGGGGGTGTCTCGGCCCTGGCTGAGACACCCCCCCTTGGGGTGTCTTGGCCTTGCCAAGACACCCCTCGGGTGTTTCGAGCCTGCCGAGGTGTCCGCAGGTGTCCCGGTTCAGTCCGTTGTCCTGCCGTTGTCCCGCCGTTGACTCGCCGTTGACTCGCCGTTGACTTTTCGTCCGAACTCGGATTTGAGTGATTTCGGATGCGTTGGAATCGTGACGGCGAGCTCTATAGGCCCCGATGGTTGGATTATCAGTGGGGTGATCGGGACACGGCGGGCGTTGGCCCAATTGCGGTGGTCGCGGGGTTTTCGGTCAATCCGTATCCCCGTGATTCTGACATTCTGTCGGCTCACGTAATCCGTCGGTTTGCTTCAGTCGCTTACCGGCGTCATTTGAGCTCTTGTGAACTGGGTAGCGTCGTTCGATCGTCGATCGTTAACACCGAGCTGTGAGTGGGGACCTATCGGCAATTTTCGATGCCTACAACCCCGGGTTGGTTCGGTTCGGGCTAAGTCCCCCCGGGTGTGTTCGTTTCGTCCGTCGTTCGGGTTTTTCGGTGTTTCCGGTTCCTATTCGTTGTTGATTTGGACTTCGATTCGGTTGTGTGGTTGACTTGTTCGGATTCGATTCGTTTTGATCCGATTCCTGATTTGGCAGTAAACCCACTTCTGAGTTCGAGTCCGGAATTGATCTTGATTCGATCGTTACATCACCGAGTTCGCTCTTGTTTAGATGACTCGGCGATTCCCCGAAACGTTGGTTTGATTCCGCGTACGAGTGGATGCGTTCCAATGCTTGGGTGCGATTTGTTGGCTTCGTCGCCTCGTTAACCTGCTCCGTTGCGTATGGCTTGGCTTCGGCGTTAGCGGGATAACGGTCGTGCTTGGATACGTTGCTCGATGGTCCGTTTGTTGAATTGGCGTCGTCGAGCTGTGATAAGGGATCTATAGGCAATTTTATACGCCTACAGGAACCATCCTCGGGATTTTCAGCGAAGGCGGGCTCAGAAAACATATCCCCAGGTAACTGGTCATCGATCTGAGGAGAGCTATATATGTAGTGCATCATAGGAGTGTCCGCAAACAAGCTTCCCTCGTCAAAATCATCAATGGAGAAATCTGACATAAAAGAATATCAGTGCCAAAGAAGAATGAAGAGACTACAACTAATAGAAATGAGTTACCTCTCACAGGTGCATCAGCCTCTTTATTTCCAAGATTCGCCTCCTGCAAATTATCTGAAGGAGCAAGAAGTAGAGGACAGTTAGAGGATACACAAATTCATTTGTGTATTATCTAAAGAAATACAGTGTCAGTGTTAGATGTACCTGGATTCACGGAATCGGGTCCTACATTGATCTCCTCTCTAATGTCAGCAACTCCTGTAGGCCTCTCTACATGAGGTAGTGGGTCAGACTCATCGGGAGATACGGGAATGGGATCGGGACTCATCTCATTCTCTCCACGCACCCCTATATAGAGATAGAAGAGCATGAGTCAATGTTCTGAATAACCAAGAGAATGGTTCACAGGATGGATATTACCTCTGTCACTGGCAGGATCATCGCCAGCCAGGTCCATATCAGAAGCTCGGGAAGCTGCACGCGGCTTACGGGCTAATCTCTTCCGCCTAGCAATGGGGATCGAAGGTCTCGCCTGGGGAGGAGGACGGGACTCTTCATCCTGAGCAACTGTGGTCCCTGAAACATCAAACCATAGTCAGTTTCAATACTTCTAGAAGATAGAAGGAAAAGATGAATTGCAAACCTCGCTCGGAAAAGTCATCGTAATCTTTGGGATCCCCGCCTGAAGCCTCGTCTGTGGAATGGAATGTCCTCTGGCCCTCTTCATCAATCCGGTGAGTCTTGTTCCGCGTCCTCTGTGCCCGAGCGTTCTCCCGAATCCTAAGGGAGTCAAGCTGAGAAGCCTCCTCAGCCTCTATCTCTGCAATCGGCTTCACGGGGACAGTCTTGTTAGCTGCTAGTAACCACTTGCAGCTCAAGAAAGTGAGGTTCAACTGCCGATCAATACTCGGGAGACTGAACTTAGCACCAGTACAGCCAGTCACGGTCCACAACCATGCACGGAGACCGTCCACCAAACCACTATGGGTCCGAAACTGCTGACGAGGGTTCCCGATGTAGAGCTGATCATAGCCAAACTGGCGAGCGAATCGGCAGGGTAGATATGGCTCTATGAAGCACTGATCCCTCACCCGAAAAGTTAGATAGCCAGGCCTAATGTTCACCAGCCAATTGAAGCAGCCAATGTCTAAGTGAGTCCGATACTCTCTTGGCCTCTCATCATCTATCAAGCACTCGCCGTATCGGCCGGAGAACTGCGGAAAACAAGTGGAGAATGCCCAACACTTGTGGACCTGCAGCTGCTGCCTGACATCAGAAAATCCGCGGCCCTCCCACCTGCCATTCTCAAGCAACTGTAGCAGGGGAACAGAGTGGTCTGTGGCGTTCAGCACCGACATCATATCCGAGCGGTGGAGAACGAACCAGGTCATCAGATAAACGTACGGAAGCTCCACCTTAAGAGTGGGAATCTGACCTGGCAAATCGGTCTCCTTTCGTGTGAAGGCACTAGAAAGTTGTCGAAGTCCTCGGTGAATATTAGCCACCATCACCAGAAGAAGTGAGAGTTCTTTCTTGTAAGCGAGCTGAACTGCTGGATAGAGTACCTCCAAGGGCAAGGCGTCACCAGACTGGTATGGAACCACGCACTTCTTCAACCAGATAGCAAGAAAGCCGGCAAGAAGAGTCATCGGTCGAATCGGTGTGGTCGCATGCCATAAGAAGGATCTGAACTTGGTCTTCGCAGGGAAGCCACCCTCAGGACTGCTAGTGGTGTAGGAGTGAGCGTCAATCTTCTTCAACAAACTGTTCACCTCTGAGGGAGTAAGTGGGGCCAACTCACAAATAGCCTCGCCAGAACTGTTCTCCAGGTTCTTGAACAAATAATTCGCAAACTGCTTCAGACTCACGGAGGCCTTGGTCCTTTTTGCTAAAGGCTCAGACTGTGCCAAAGCAATGTGATAATGACAAGCGAGATCCCATAGAGTCTCATAGCGATCAGGCATGCGATCATTCAACTGGTCCAATTCTTGATTAGAGGGAAAGTACTCCTGGTATAGCATCTGTCCCATGGGCAAGCCAGAAATCCTGTGCATCTCGTGAAGAGCCAAGCCCAACTCCCCCTGCCGGGTCAAAAAAGTGTTCGAGTCTGGATTATATAGCTCGAACAAAGCACAGAAATGTCTCAAACTG
Source organism: Asparagus kiusianus (assembly GCA_022839385.1). Classification (NCBI taxonomy): domain Eukaryota; kingdom Viridiplantae; phylum Streptophyta; class Magnoliopsida; order Asparagales; family Asparagaceae; genus Asparagus; species Asparagus kiusianus. The sequence continues at coordinate 16,507 of BQKN01054795.1, read as the reverse complement.
TCAGGCAAGCCATACATGGTGGCACGAACGGCTGCATACAAACCGCAAGCGTGCAACTCCTCGCCCCGTCGGCTCAAGACGTATGTCGTCATGCGACTCCACCAAGACTTGTCCAAAGAGTGGACCCAACCATAAATCCTGTGACGAGTCGCAGGCATCTCCCGTCCTAGGGCAGCAAGGCGATTCCTCAAGGTCGAAGCAGTGGCGAGAAACTCGTTACGCGGTGGTGCATCTAGTCCTAACACCCCGGGATGCAGTCCAGTGATACGACTCCTGCTCGAGCAAGGAACTGCCTGATGAGTGACGTAGCCGCAATGGACGCTCTCATGATCCTCCGTCAAGCGCCACGACATCTCCCGTGTCACAGCCTGACGCCTGAGCTCAGTCAATGAGCGATGCCGAGGAATCTCCGGCAAGTATATGAATCTGCTACCGGTCTTATGGAGCCACTGCTCAGCATCAATGAATACGGCTTCTGGGTCATCGACAGAATCACCAAACAAGAAATCGCTCTTCCGAAGAGGCTGAGTAGAGCTAGCATCCTTCACAAAAGGCGCATCTGTAATCAGTTGGCGAATAGTTCGATGCCCACCTTCCCTCACCACCTGGGCAACCTCAGTAGATGTGCCCGAAGCAAATTGAGGAGCAACTGGAATAGGGGAAGGATCGTCGGAGATCGAGTAATACTCGCCACGACGTCCATATACGGCGTGGGATGAGAACGAGCCAGAAGGGTATCCCACTGCGAAATAAACAGTTAAACACTGGTTAGTCTTAATTATAAAAGGAAATTGAACTCATCTTACAAATAGCGAAGATAGAGTTATTGCCTTATAAAGGGTGAGACGATTTGGCCACATTGTGCAATCACAACACAGGGTATGTCGACAACATATCCCTGCCTTATAAAGCACAATGTAGCGTCAAATCGCCCCCTCTATTTTTGAGATATGGTTTTGACCAAGCAAAACATATCTTTAAAGCATCGATCCTCACCAAGGAGAATCAAGGCTCTTCCCGATTGCCTCGCCAAGGAGAACAACGTGGGGTAAAAAGGACCAATTTGCAAATTTCCAAGAAAATAGGGACTAATTTGTAAATTTCCCAATACTGCCAAAAATAGCTCACCAGCATAGGAGGGAGGCACGCCATCAGCCGACATAGCAGGGGAACGACCTCTCGAAGAACGCGACATGATGAGCTGCAAAATAAATTAAGAGGTCAGATCTAGAAAAAAAGATCATTTTTTATCAGATCTACCCCCCTGAAAGATTAATTTGAGGCATCAAATTACACCCTCAACCCTCACATGCGATCCCACAAATGCATAAATTAAATTGAGCATGAAAAAGATCAAAATTGTGGGGGATTTACCTGAAGAAAGGCTCGAGATCCAACAAAGATGAGACCTCTTAGGAAACTTTCACCACGTGCTCGAGGGGCCTGAGAGGAATTTTAAAAAATGGTTTTTCGAGGGATTTTTCGGTCCAAGATCCAAAGGAACCCCAGATCTAGGGTAACTATCAAAGTTTCGAGGAGAAAAGACGCTCGAGGGAAAAGAAAATCAAAAATAGGGTTAAGGGGGGGGGCCGGCCCTAGAGAGAGGAAGGAAAAAGAGAAAAAGAAAGAAAATTGGACCCCTTTTATAATGTGGACCAAGTTGAACCGGACCGGACCAAGTTGAACCGAACCGGACCAGTCCAAACCAGTTCAAAAGAGATTGAATTAAGCGTCGAAACGACCTCAAATCAACTGAGGGTCCCATCCTTGGTTTATTCCTGTCTCTCCCACACATTCGGAAGGAACGGAAGAAATTTTTTAAGCCAAATTACTGCCTTTTTTGGCTCATTTTCAAGCCGGTTCAGCTTATTTTGAGCATGGAATTACTCCAATAAGGTATACGAGTATAAACTATTCCCTATTTTTATTGAGAAGTTCCTGGAGAATATTTTTCTAAAAATATTCTTAAGGATAACTCAGTAACACGACGCCGGACAACGCGTCGCAAAGGAAGACTCAACGCCAACAATCGAGGGTTAGTTGTACGTCGAACAAATGAGCACAAGCTAAAAGATTGGAAAATCAGGAATCGACTTCAAGTTCAAATCCCGACGACGGTCAGACAATAAATGCAGCACCGGAGTCCTTACAAGCATTCGACAAAGCACCGAATAGCCTGAAGGAGTGAAGGAATACAGAACAAAAGTCGTTCCAGGTCCCGTTACACCGACAAAGGGTAGGGGCAATCATATCCAAAGTATTCCAGACTCTTCTATAAAAGAATGAGGCTGGAACACTTTGGAGGGGGTATCTGTAGGCGTATAAAATTGCCTATAGATCCCTTAGCGTGGCTCAGCACGATGATTCGACAAATCAACAGACGTTCGAGCGACGAGGCGATGAGGCACATAAGCAACGGAATACGTTCGCGTGCGGAACTAATCCAACGGTTCAGAAAGTTAACGAGTCGTCCAACAACAAAACGGACTTGAACTCAAACACTGAGACGGATTTACTGCCAAATGAAGGCTCGGGCTATCAAATCAAGACCCAAACAAATCAAACGAACTCAATACAGAACCGGAAAACAATCGAATGACGGAAAGCACCAAAACGGAATACACCCGGGGGACTCGGCCCAAACCGAACCAACCCGGGGTGGGGGGGGCCCACCCCCGCCCCCCCCCGGGGGGGGGGGGCACCCCCCCCCGCGGGGGGGCTCGGCACGAGCCGAGCCCCCCTGCGGTGGCCCGACTCCCCCCCTCTCTCTTGTGCACAAATGCACAGTTCAGAGAGGCTATAAATAGGGGGGGTGGTTGTTCATTTGAGAGGACTTTTTTTGAACTTCTGAAGAGCCGAAACTCTGTCGGATTGTCACCTCAACTCGGATTTGTGAAGGCTTGGAGACTTTGACCCTTGGATTCAGTTCTTGGCGAGCACCCGCAACAAACAAGGCAGGAGTTCGAAGAGGCTAATCCTCAGATCTACGTTGTTCTACTCCGGATCTAAGCTTGGTTCTTAGATCCCGAGATTCGAGCGGTCGTTTCCTTGTTGAAACGATCCCTCCCGGCTATTATCTCCTTGGTGGGATAATACCCGTTATACCACGTAGATCTGTTTGGATCGAGATTGCACGATGGTCCACGGTAATCAACCCCGGCGCAGGCAAACAACCCACAAAGCGAGTGACCGTAAAACAGGAGCTCGCGATCTGTTCGTTAAATAAGGAAAGTTGTAATTTTTCTTTATTTGTTTTGAAGTTCGTTGTAACCGGCTCTTATAAAAAGACCGGATCTTTGTAAACGCAAAAAGTTGTTAACATTGTGTGCAATGAGTTCGTCAATGAAGAAGAGTCTGATTTTTCCCGCGAACAATAACCAAAAACTTTAAAGTAAGATACTTTAGGAATTTTATTATAAAATAATTCATAAGAGGTTTTTTTTTAAAATAGGTCTTAATAAAACTCTGTTTAATACATAACAAGCTGTTGATAAAGCTTCTGCCCAAAAATATTTTGGTAAATTACTATCACACAACATGGTTCTAGCACATTCTTGTAAAGTTTTATTTTTCCTTTCTACAACTCCATTTTGTGGAGCAGCTCGAGGAAAAGAAAAAGTATGTGATATATCATGTTTATCACAAAAATTTACAAATAATTCATTTTTAAATTCACCTCCATGATCACTACGTATAAAGATAATAGAAGTAGATTTTTGATTTTGAATTCTTTTACAAAATATAAAAAACTCATTAAAAGCATCATTTTTATGTTTAAGAAATATTACCCATGTAAATCTAGAATAATTATCAACAAGAACAAAAGCATATCTACTTTTATTTAAAGATGCTACTCTAGAAGGACCAAAAAGATCTATGTGAATTAATTATAATGGTCTACTTGTAGATATTACATTTTTAGATTTAAAAGAAGATTTGTGAATTTTTCTTTGTTGACATGCATCACAAAAATTATTTTTAAAAGAAATCTTAGGTAAACTATTTACTGAATCATTCTTAGAAATCTTAGAAATGTGTTTAAAGTTAACATGACCAAAACGTTTATGCCATAAAATAGAATCATTAGATAATGCAATAAGACAATGTTCATTTGAAATATTTTTCATAGATAAAACATATATATTATTCTTTCTATGGCCTTTAAAAATAATAGTAATTAAATCAATATCATAAATTTAGCAAGATTCTTTTTCAAAAATAATTTTAAAACCTTTATCACAAAGTTAACTAATACTAAGTAAATTATGTTTAAGACCATCAACTAATAAAACATTATCAATAATAGGTTTGTTTGGATTACCGACAGATCCAATACCGATGACTTTCCTTTGTTGTTATCTCCAAAAGTAACGGTACCACCATCCTTGTTTTAAAAAGATGACAACAATTGTATGTTTTCAGTCATATGTTTGGAGCAACCACTATCCAAAATCCACCTATCTTTCTTGGGTACCTGAAATGATGAATATTTATAGTTTTGGTACCCATACTATGTTGGGTCCATTAAATTAGCCTTTAAGAAACCAAACCCATGAAGAGTTTGATTCGCCTAAATAGTGAGTTGATAAACAAATATTTTTAATAAAATCAGAAATATAAAAATTCTTATGTAAAGAAGTTAATTCTTTTGGAACCCAAATAGAAAAGAATTTTGATTTCTTTTTACACAAATTTTTATTTCTATATTCATACAAATCACAAGAAGGTTTCACAAAAATGTTTTTCTTCAATTTATTTTTATTAAATTAAAAACCTAATCCTTTTGTCTTTTGTGATTCTTTTTGAAAAGAAAGTATATTATTAAGATTTTCTTTACCTTTATTGAATTTGCTAACATTCAAACATATATCTCATATTTTGATTTAAAAGAAGAAATATATTTATCTAAACTATTAATACGAATTTTTAAATCATTACATTCTGATTTTAAATAAACATTCTTATTAGATAAACATTCATTTTCTTTAAACAAAGAATAATTTTCTTCTTTCAATTCAATTACTTGAGAATTAGAAATAGTAGAGGAATTAAAATCAGAAATTTCTTCAAGTAATCTTTTATTTTTATGTTTAAGAAAATTATGTGAAGCCTTTAATCTCACAAAAGTTTCATATAATTCATTGAAAACATCTAAAAGTTCTTCATTGTCACTTACTTCATCTTGTGCCATAAAACACATGTGAGCACTTTCCTTTTCTTCAATATCTTCATCTGAAGATGACTCATCACTATCATCCCAATTGACAGCCATTGCTTTCCTTTTTTTGTTATTTTGAATGTTGTTGAAGTTGTTAAAATAACTTAATTTTTACTTATTCTTCAATATTTGACAATCTTTCTTCATATGATTTGGTTTATTACACTTAAAACAAAGAGAGTTATTTGAAATTGAACTTTTAGATTTAAAATTACCTCGTTTTATAAATTTCCAAAATTTTCATACAAACATGCTCATTTCTTCATCATCATCATCTGAATCTTTTTTATCGGAAGTAGTATTGAATGCAAGTACTTTCTTGTTCTTTGTTTCTTCATCATTCTTTCTATCTTCAATTTGAACTTCATACGCCATAAGATTTCCGATAAGATTTTCAACTATAAGAGTTGACAAATCATTGGCTTCTTTGATTGCGGTAACTTTCTTTTCCCATTGTAGAGTAAGTGATCAAAGTATTTTTCTTACCATCTCCACTTGTGTGTATGTTTTTCCAAGACCAATGAGAGAATTTGCGATGTCGGTGAATCTTGTGAACATTTTTCCAATAGTCTCATTTTTCTTCATCTTAAATAATTCGAATCTGTGTACAAGAACAGAAATTTTAGATTCTTTAACTTTATTTGTACCTTCATGAGTTACCTCAAGTGTATGTCAAATATCGTATGCAGATGTGGTCGTTGACACCCTATTGAATTCATTCTTGTCAAGTGCACAAAATAATGTATTCATTGCTTTTGAATCCAAATTTGCATTATTTCTCTGTGAAGTAGTCCATTCTAAAAATGGAGTTGCTGGCTTCTTATATTTCGTTTCCACAACATTCCAAAGTTCGTAGCCAATTGATTGAAGGTAAATCTTCATTCGGCACTTCCAATAGTTGTAGTTCAATCCATCGAACATTAGTGGACGATTTGTAGAGTGATCTTCTTTGAATTGTGATGTATTTGTAGATGTCATCTTTCACCACGCTCTGATACCAAATGTAAGATATTAAATAGATACACTAGAACACTAGAGGGGGGTGAATAGTGTTCTTTTAAAATTTATACAATGTAGATTATAAATTGCAAAGAAAAATGGCAATCTCAGAAATTTACAATCACAAACACAAAGTTTTATATTGGTTCCACCAACCCGGTGTACATCCAGTCCCCAAGCAAATCCCGCTTGAGAGTTTTCACTATGATTTTGAATAAACTTACAAAATCAAAAACAAACCTGACCAATTTGTAAGTCCCTGCAAATTGCAACACCAATTGATAATTGTTGGACCCTAGAGGGGGGTGATTAGGGTCACAAGGCTATAATTGTTCAATAAAATTAAGACAAGCAAAACACAATATCCAAATGCAATCAAAATAAAGGAGATAGGGTTAGGAATCGTTATCCTGTGACGCGCGATGTGTTAACGAGGTTCGGTCCGCTGACCTATGTCCCCGCTCCCCACTCTCGAGGAGAAATCCACTACACAACCCGGTTTGGAAGCCAGAACTTCTTCTACACAGCGATCCCCTCACGATCTCACACTACACAGTTAATCTCACTAGATCACACTCCCACACAATTGATCTACACAATATCAAACTCTCAAAACAGTAGAAATGGTGTAAGAATCCTCTCTTTACAATGTCCCTATGGCAAAGAGAAGATAACACTGAAGCTGGGATGTGAAACACAAAAACACAGAAGAACTGGTTTGAAAATGAAGCTCTGTAAGAAAACGTTCTCTTAAAGATTTTGAAAGCACTGGGACAATGAGGAAGAAGAAGAAGATGAGTTTAAATAGAGAAACACAGTTGTTTGAAACCCATAACCAATCCCCCAAAACTTGGAAACAGAACAGCGCTGAGATCGTGTGAAATCGACGCTAAGTACTGTACCATATTACTGTTTAAAACATACGGCGGTCGACCCTGACTTTTTTGTGGTCGACCACGAGGCAGCCCAGAAACAAACAAAAGTCCAGAGACTTTCACGGTCGACCGTAGCGGTCGACCGTGGGAAATTTTTTGCTCACGGTCGACCGCGGCGGTCGACCGTGAAAGTTTCTGTCGCCTATGACCAAGTGAGCTCAGGCGCGGTCGACCGTGGCGGTCGACCGCAATCTGATGCACTTAAAAATCTGATATTTGACTCACTTAAAATATTTGTAAAAAGTTTATTTGACCTCTGAAAAATATGAAACTTTGTAAAATGTTTTTAATACTAAAAACAAATTGTTTGGAAAAGAAATTTTGCAAATAGGTCCTCGTACTTGTGAAAAATAGTATTTTGTGAAATACGTTCAAAACTATAAGTATGAAAGCGTGTGTGTTGATATCCCAATAGCTTCAGATGAAATCTAAACTATTTGCCTACATTTTAGCACTAGAGAGAAAAATAAAATCTAGCTAATATCCTCATGAGAATACAATTCTTGAGTCTTGATATAGTTTGAGTTTGGATGAAGCTTCTAATTAAATTTTGTGTTCTTGGAATAACGTTGCTTCATCACTATGCCTCCTCCTCCTTTGGATATCATCGTTGTGACGTATATTCCATCCAATCCTCCATTTGTGGCACTAACATGCTTGATATATGAATTCACTACATATGCACTCAATAAGCAATTAGTACCGATAATAGTGGTTGTAAAACATCATCAAAACATAAGTGCTAACAATCTCCCCCTTTTTGATGATGACAACCAACCATTATATAAGAGCAAAAATAAAAATAAATATAGCTTATAGATAGGTGCTCCCCCTATCTATGAGCTCCCCCTAAATATGTGCAACAAATGAGGAGATTTCTCTCCCCCTTTGTCACCATCAAAAATAGGGTAAAGAGAAATGCATGCAAAGAGCAACTAAACAAGCAAGCAAATAGAACTTTCACATATTGCATAAGCCCAAGCCATTTCTTATGCGACAAAAATCATCCTCACCAAGAGGCTTAGTAAATATATCCGCTAATTGATATTTTGTGTCAACAAACACTAGGGATACATCTTGCTTCTTTACATGATCGCGTATGAAATGATGGCGCACATCAATATGCTTGGTTCTAGAATGCAAAACCGAATTTTTAGAAATATTAATAGCACTAGTCTTATCACAAAAGATTTTTATATTTTGAAAAATCAAATCATAGTCAACCAAGCTTTGTTTCATCCATAAAACTTGGGCACAACATAAGCCGGCGGCAATGTATTCCGTTTCTGTAGTGGACAATGCAACACAATTTTGTTTCTTGGAAGCCCAAGAAACAAGTGAATTTCCTAAGAATTGGCATGTTCCACTCGTACTCTTGCGATCTACCTTACATCCGAAAAAGTCGGCATCACAAAAACCATATAAATCAAAAGAGGTGCTCTTTGGATAAAATAAACCAAGATTAAAAGTTCCATTAACATACTTAATGATCCTTTTAACCGTAATTAAATAAGATGTCTTAGGAGAATCTTGAAAACGTGCACATGCACAAACACTAAACATGATATCGGGTGTACTAGCGGTGAGATAAAGAAGACTACCTATCATACCTCGGTATAGTTTTTAATCCACGTCCTCACCACTTTCATCCGCATCAAGCATTATACTTGTACTCATGGGAGTAGGCGCATGCTTAGAATTCTCCAAATTGAATTTCTTCACAAATTCCTTAGCATACTTGCTTTGAGAAATGAATATCCCATCCTTAGTTTGCTTGACTTGGAGCCCGAGAAAGAATGTAAGATCTCCTATCATACTCATCTCAAAATAATCTTGCATAACTTTAGAAAATTCCTTGCACAAAGATTCATTAGTAGCACCGAAAATGATATCATCAACATATATTTGAACTAAAATGAAATTATTTTTTTTTTCTCACAAAAAGAGTGTTATCAATTGATCCTTTTGAAAAACCATTTTCAACAAGAAAACTAGAGAGGCGAGCATACCAAGCTCTAGGAGCTTGTTTCAACCCATATAAAGCTTTTTGAACCTGGTAAACATGATTAGGAAAAGCATGATCTATAAAACCGGGGGTTGCTCAACATATACTTCCTCTTCTATAAAACCATTTAAAAAAGCACTTTTAACATCCATTTGAAACAATTTGAAATTTTTAAAGCTAGCAAAAGCCAAAAACATCCTTATAGATTCCAACCTTGCAACCGGTGCAAAGGTTTCGTCATAGTCTATGCCCTCCTCTTGATTGTATCCTTGGGCAACCAAACGAGTTTTATTTCTAGTAACAATGCCATGTTCATCAAGTTTGTTTCTAAAAACCTATTTTGTACCAATAACACTAGCATTGTTAGGTCTAGGAACTAGTTTCCAAACATTATTTCTTTTAAAATTATTTAGTTCATCATGCATAGCCAAAACCCAAAATTCAACATTTAAAGCATCATTAATCTTTTTAGACTCTAGTTGAGATAAGAAAGAAACATTACCACACTCACTCAAAGCTTTTGAGCGAGTAACAACTCCTTGTGAAGGGCTCCCAATTATTTGTTCCTTTGGATGGTTTGATGTGAATTTCCATGCTTTAGGAAGTTCAACTTGTTCATGAGCATTAGAGCAATCCACATCCTTTTGAGCTTCTATAAAGGGTGTATCATTGATTTGTAAAAGGTCCAATCCTCCCTCAACATCATCATCATCATTTTTCCTAGGTAAAACAACTTGAGAACCAACATTAGTCTCATCAAAAGTAACGTTTATAGATTCTTCAACAACGAGAGTTTGTTTTTTGAAAACCCTATAAGCCTTACTTCGAGGTGCATAACCTAAGAAAATACCAACATCAATTTTGGAATCAAATTTGTCATGATGATCTTTTGTATTTAAAATAAAATATTTGCAACCAAAGATACGAAAATAACCAATAAAAGGAGTTTTTCCATAAAATAGTTCATAAGGAGTTTTCTTAAGCTTTGGTATAATTAAAACACGATTTAAAATATGGCAAGCCGTATTGACGGCTTTCGCCCAAAAATATTTTGGCAAATCAAATGAATTTAGCATAGTGCGTGCCATCTCTTGTATGGTGCGATTTTTCCATTTAACAACACCATTTTGTTGTGGTGTTCTAGGAGCGGAAAACATGTGAGTTATACCATGATGAGCATAAAATTCATAGAAAAAATCATTTTGAAATTCACCACCATGATCACTTCTTATTTTAACAACTTTCAAATCTTTTTTATTTTCATATCTTTTGACATGATTAGAAAACTCTTCAAAACAATCACTTTTGTTTGCAATAAATATTGTCCATCTAAACCGAGAAAAATCATCAATAATCACAAATACATAGTGTTTGCCTCCAAGAGAGGTAACACGCATAGGACGAAAATAATCAAGATGAAGTAATTACAAAGGTTTAGAAGTTGATACCTCATTTATGGATTTGAAAGAGGATTTGGTTTGTTTACCTTTGGCACAATCTTCACATATAATATCTTTGATAAAGTGCAAGTTAGGTAACCCTTTTACAAGATTCCTCTCGGACAATTTTGATATTAATTCCATGTTTGCATGTCCAAGCCTCTTATGCCAAATCCAAGGGTTTTCATCAATTGCCGCAAGGCACTTCACATCTTGGTTCACTAATTCATTCATCTCAAAAATGTACACATTAGATTTGCGATTAGCAATAAAAATAATTTTTCCATTCATACTAATAATGCATTTGTCCGGTTTAAAGGAAATGTCAAAACCTTTGTCACTCAATTAGCTAATGCTAAGAAGATTATGATTCAAACCATTTACCAAATAAACATCTTCTATAACGGGTGAGGGTTTCTTACCAATAGAGCCAATACCAACGATTTTACCTTTCTCACCACCACCGAAGGAGACACTACCTCTTTCAATCCTTGATAGGGTTACAAATAACTCTTTGTTGCCCGTCATATGATGAGAGCAACCACTATTAAGGTACCACATCTCTCTACGTCGTTGCCGTGATGTTCCCTACAAGAGAGGAAGGTGTAGTAACTTTAGGTACCCAAAACTTGGGTCCTTGGTGGTTAGTCAACTTTGTACCTTTGGGTAACCATGTCAGTCCATAAAATTCATAATTATCTTTAATTCTACAATGAGTAAAAATATGATCATGTTTCATGCAATATGTGCACACAAAATTTCTTTTGTATGTATGAACATGAGAACCATGAAACCTATTTATACCATGGTGATGGTGATTAGCATAAGCATGAGTGAGTCTAATCCTACCACTCTCAATTTCTAATCTTTCAATCTTGGATCTTAATTGCTTATTCTCAAAATCGAGATCTCCTAGCAATTCATCTTTTAGAGAAAGAGAGGTTTCTAGTTATTCAAGTTTCACATCACAAGAAGCATGCAACTTTTTAAAAGAGGAAAATTCCTTTGACATTCTTTTAAATTCAATGTTCAATTCTTCTAGAGCCGTAGCTAGATCACATTGCATGTAAAAGGATTCACTCCCGGTGTCGGATATTACCTCATGTTCAAGGGCCATGAAACAAATGTTGGGATCATGAAGAGAAAGTTTAGCTCCTTCTTCATTACTATCCGAATCACTTGGTTCGGATTCCTCCCATCTGGCATACATAGCCTTCTTCTTCTTGTACTTCATGTACTTCTCCTTGAGCTTGGGGCAATCCTTAGCGATGTGGCCCGGTTCATTGCATTCAAAACATTTTCCTACACGTGAAGAAAATTTGTTGTTAGATTGGGGGTTAAATTTCTTGTTCATTTTTATGAGTCTAGAAATTCTTCTAGAGAGATGAGCCACTTCTCTAGAAAAATCAACTTCACTATCCGATGACGAAGAAGAGTTATCACTAGCTCCTTTTAGAGCTATGGTCTTTAATTTTGGTGATGGCTCCTCAACTTCCCGTGAGGGAACTTCCTCCATCTCCACTTGTGTGTATGTTTTTCCAAGACCAATGAGAGAATTTGTGATGTCGGTGAATCTTGTGAACATTTTTCCAATAGTCTCATTTTTCTTCATCTTAAATAATTCGAATCTGTGTACAAGAACAGAAATTTTAGATTCTTTAACTTTATTTGTACCTTCATGAGTTACCTCAAGTGTATGTCAAATATCGTATGCAGATGTAGCCGTTGACACCCTATTGAATTCATTCTTATCAAGTGCACAAAATAATGTATTCATTGCTTTTGAATCCAAATTTGCATTATTTCTCTGTGAAGTAGTCCATTCTAAAAATAGAGTTGTTGGCTTCTCATATTTCATTTCCATAACATTCCAAAGTTCGTAGCCAATTGATTGAAGGCAAATCTTCATTCGGCACTTCCAATAGTTGTAGTTTAATCCATCGAATATTGGTGGACGATTTGTAGAGTGACCTTCTTTGAATTGTGATGTATTTGTAGATTTCATCTTTCACCTCGCTCTGATACCAAATGTAGGATCTGAAATAGATACACTAGAACACTAGAGGGGGGTGAATAGTGTTCTTTTAAAATTTATACAATATAGATTATAAATTGCAAAGAAAAATGGCAATCTCAGAAATGTACAATCACAAACACAAAGTTTTATACTGGTTCCACCAACCCGGTGTACATACAGTCCCCAAGCAAATCCCGCTTGAGAGTTTCCACTATGATTTTGAATAAACTTACAAAATCAAAAACAAACCTGACTAATTTGTAAGTCCCTACAAATTGCAACACCAATTGATAATTGTTGGACCCTAGAGGGGGGTGATTAGGGTCACAAGACTATAATTGTGCAATAAAATTAATACAAGCAAAACACAATATCCAAATGCAATCAAAATAGAGGAGATAGGGTTAGGAATCGTTATCCTGTGACGCGCGATGTGTTAACGAGGTTCGGTCCGCTGACCTATGTCCCCGCTCCCCACTCTCGAGGAGAAATCCACTACATAACCCGGTTTGGAAGCCAGAACTTCTTCTACACAGCGATTCCCTCACGATCTCACACTACACAGTTGATCTCACTATAGATCACACTCCCACACAATTGATCTACACAAGATCAAACTCTCAAAACAGTAGAAATAGTGTAAGAATCCTCTTTTTACAATGTCCCTATGGCAAAGAGAAGATAACACTGAAGCTGAGATGTGAAACACAAAAACACATAAGAACTGGTTTGAAAATGAAGCTCTGTAAGAAAACATTCTCTTAAAGATTTTGAAAGAACTGGGACAATGAGGAAGAAGAAGAAGAAGAGTTTAAATAGAGAAACACAACTATTTGAAACCCATAACCAATCCCCCAAAACCTGAAAACAGAACAGCGCTGAGATCGTGTGAAATCGATGCTAAGTACTGTACCATATTACCATTTAAAACATACGGCGGTCGACCGTGACTTTTTCGCGGTCGACCGCGAGGCAGCCCAGAAACGAACCAAAAGTTCAGAGACTTTCACGGTCAACCGTGGGAAATTTTTTGCTCACGGTCGACCGCGGCGGTCGACCGTGAAAGATTCTGTCGCCTATGACCAAGTGAGCTCAGGCGCGGTCGACCGTGGCGGTCGACCGCAATCTGATACACTTAAAAATCTGATATTTGACTCACTTAAAATATTTGTAAAAAATTCATTTGACCTCTGAAAAATATGAAACTTTGTAAAATATTTTTAATACTAAAAATAAATTGTTTGGAAAAGAAATTTTGCAAATAGGTCCTCATACTTGTGAAAAATAGTATTTTGTGAAATACGTTCAAAACTATAAGTATGAAAGCGTGTGTGTTGATATCCCAATAGCTTCAGATGAAATCTAAACTATTTGCCTACATTTTAGCACTAGAGAGAAAAATAAAACCTAGCTAATATCCTCACGAGAATACAATTCTTGAGTCTTGATATAGCTTGAGTTTGGATGAAGCTTCTAATTAAATTTGGTGTTCTTGGAATAACGTTGCTTCATCACTATGCCTCCTCCTCCTTTGGATATCATCGTTGTGGCGCATATTCCATCCAATCCTCCATTTGTGGCACTAACATGCTTGATATATGAATTCACTACATATGCACTCAATAAGCAATTAGTACCGATAATGGTGGTTGTAAAACATCATCAAAACATAAGGGCTAACAATAATTACCTTGCCAATTTGCACACCAATCTCTAAACCAAGAGATTAACACTTCTCACAAACCGAGAAAACTTATTTGAAGCAACAACTCAATTCCTATAAGCCTTGATTTGTAGTGTTGTGTAATAGTGGCTTAGGAATGATTCTAACTTCTGTAAATTGCCTAAATAATAAATCTTTGAATGATGATCAAAGGCAATTTCAGAAACTTTTCTTTTTCTCAAAATCTGAATGTTTTTACACTTGAAAAATGCACAAAGATCAAAGCTTATGGGTATGTAAGTCTCTGCATTTTTTCTGAACAAATAACCTATTTATAGCCCTTGAAAAGAAATTATTTTAACTTTAAAACCGTTTAAAAATGGCTATAAACAGTCATTAATTCAAACCTTGAAATCTAAAAAACTGTATCTGTAGTCGACTACAAGATAAAATAGTCGACTACACTGAGTTTAAACAGACTCTGTGAAGTCAGAAAATTTCTCAGTAGTCAACTATAAAGGTCATTAGTCGACTATAGTGTAATCAGACAGAAACTTAAAAAATGTATTTTGCCTTCAGTAGTCGACTATAAAGTCAATTAGTCGACTATACTGTAAACTAACAGAAACTTATATTTCTGCCATAAGCTTGAGTAGTCGACTATTATTTTAATTAGTCGACTATACTGTAAACTAACAGAAACTTATATTTAGATCACAGACATGAGTAGTCGACTACTATTCTAATTAGTCGACTACTAATAGTTAAAAAAATGATATGAATTAAATGTTTTGACACTCAATTATTAACTATAACTCTAATGGTTAACATAGGGGCTTTCTATAGTTAACCAACACACTAAGCCTGTGTCAGTGTGTTCTAATTTCTATGTGTGTGTGTGTGATCAAGGCTTGTACAATATTTCTAAGTAAAGAAAAAATATAAAAACAATTACATTGATGTGTATGTTCTTCATCTTCTTTACTTCAAAATGCTTTGAACTCATCTTGCACTTGTTCATTTATGATATTTAAATCTGCATATAAATGTTAGTACATATGTATAACACACATATTGATTCTTTAATATGAATAAATTGTTATCATCAAAATTATATCATGGGGACATGATATCCAACACATATAACATCATTTGTAGCATATTTTTTTGGCCTTTTTCTAATTTCAACATGTTTTTTGTCTCGGGTTTTCTTGTAAATATATTTTTCAAGCTCTTCAGGATCTTCTTTATTAGCTTGTCCAAGTGCCTCTAAGGAACAATCATTCATGATTCCGTCCTCTTTGTATGGAATTTTGGCTATCTATATTATCTAATTAATAATAATTACAAGTCTGACATGTGCACAGTTGCAATTACAAATAACATGAGGGAAAAGAAGGAGAATAGACTCTATAGTAGACCCCTCGGGCTCCTTTTTTATCACTTGTCCATTTGTGAGGTATCCTATATATGCATATTGGGTTTCAGCTGGCTGAGCTTTAGGATCCTCAGCACCTTTTATTTTTCTTTTTGTATGCTTTGGTGATGGATAATGGATAGTTGGTCTTGTCATTATTTCCTATGCTGATGGATAATGGATAGTTGTAGGGGTGTCAAAAACCCCGGTGTCCGGCCCGGTCCCGGCCCAACCCGGGGTCGGCCCGGAAATCCGGACCAAAACCGGGCCCGATCATCGGCGACCGGCCCAGGCCCGATCCGGAATAGTAATTTTTTTTAAATTTTTTTATTTTTATTTTCTTACATGTATAATATATATGTATATATATAATATATGTATATATGATATTATATATATATATATATATATATATACTCTCTCTTAGAATATAATTATATATAAGTATACTATCTATTATATATGTATAAAATATGTATAAGTATATATAAGTATACTCTCTCTTATATAAGTATATATATGTATAAGTATATATAAGTATACTCTCTTTTATATAAGTATATATATGTATAAGTATGCTCTCTCTTAATATATGTATGAGTATATATAAGTATACTCTCTCTTATATATGTATGAAATATGTATAAATATATATAAGTATGCTCTCTCTTAATATAAGTATATATATAAGTATATTCTCTCTTATATATGTATATATCTCTTATATAATTATATATATGTATAAGTATGCTCTCTCTTATATATGTGTACAGTGTATACTCTCTCTTATATATATAAATTCACTGTACGCTTA
>BQKN01054792.1:0-35364 GCA_022839385.1 Asparagus kiusianus | reverse complement strand
TTTTTTCTCATTAAGACTTTTAACGGACTTCTCCCTTTTTTGTGTAGGGCATTCTTCTCGTCTTCATGTCCTAGTGAAGGGGTTGTTATCTGACGACGATCCCGACAAGGTTGTCATCTGCATAGAAGTTCGCTCCTTCTTCTCCTTTGTGAATGTTATGATTGGCAAGCTCTTCCACGACGGACTTTCACTTCACCAGTTTAAACCTCTCCTTAATTCCAGAGTTAATTTGATAAGGGAAGCAGGATATCCAGATTTGGCGAATGCCATAGTTGACGATCTCGACTGCCTAGAGCAGGAGCTTCAGATATTTCGTGAGCTTCGAGATACCGGTGCCTCTTCATTTGTTGCTGCTGAGCTGGAGACCCGTTTATAGTCACTGCGCGAGACTCAGATTCTTGCTGAGTTTGAGATTCAGATGCAGCGAGATCGAGTAGCTCGAGTTGAGACCGGCCTTGCTACCAGATTATCTTCACTTGCCGAGCTCGATTCTTCTCTTATCTCTTGTGAAACCAAGATAGACCGGCTTGAAAGGGAACTCCACGAAGAAAAGGAGACTTTCGGGATTCTTCAGATGACGAAGGCATAGGATCAGCAGACCTGCACGGATTTGTCTGATGAGTTAAAGTCCTTGAAGCAGAAGCTAGCCGAGACCGTGGAGGCTGCTGCGAAAACTTCGACCACCACCGAGGAGTCCATTAAAGCTGAGCTTAGTCAAGCTTATGATGATAAGCTGTCTAAGATCAGTCAGCAGATTTTTAGCCACGGGCTTGATGTATGATTTTGTTTGCTGAGTGTTTTGACTTTTGACTCTCTTAGTGACACTGGTTTTCATCTTTATTTTTATTATGATTCATCATTCCGTTGGAAATGTTAACCATAATACTCATAGGATTTTCGGCAAACCCTCAGCCATCAACGGGTTAGATGAGCCTTTACCGACTACCGTTTGAGTCGGGCTAGCATGCGAATTGTTTAAATCCGCTCGCATGTAACGTTGCGCTCAGAGATTGAATTCTCTGAGACTTCGTGTTATGATGTCGAATACATAGACTTCGCCATTGTTACGGGAATAGGCCACCCGGCGACACGTGTGAGGTGTTGACTTTAGGATTTTTGGCTAACCCCCAGCCTTTAACGGATTCGATTAGCCTTTACCGACTACCGTTTGAGTCGGGCTAGCATGCGGATTGTTTAAGTCCGTTCCGCATGTGACGTTAAGCTAAAAGAGTTAATCCTTTTAGTGCTACGATATTGAATACGTAGACTTCGTCTTTCTCCTGTGAAAAGACTAAACAACAACGTGTATGAGACGTTGACTTAGGATTTTTGGCAAATCCTCAGCCTTTAACGGATTTGACGTGCTCTTACCGACTACCGTTTGAGTCGGGCTTACATGTGGATTGTTTTAGTCCGTTCCGCATGTGACGTTGTGCTAAAGGAATGAACTCCCTTAGACTTTGTGCTACAACTTCGATTATGTAGACTTTGCCATTATTATGGGAATAGGCTACCCAGCAACGTGTATTAGACGTCGGCTTATCCCTTCTTAGGCTTTGGGATAAGATTCCCCAGGTTTAGACCCTGGTGTCTTTTTCAATCGGAGAAAGACTAAACCGGCGACGTGTGTTAGGCGTCGGCATATCCTTTCTTAGGATTCAGAATGAAATTCCCCATGCGTGTGAGGCATGGATTTTGGTGTTATTAATAACAACCTGCCACAATATTGAATATGTGGGCGAGTGTTCTTTTTAACGGTTAAGAACTAACCGGCAGCGCGGGTTAGGCGCGGACTTATCCTTGCTTAGGTTTCAGGATAAAATACCCCAGAATCGGACTCTGGTGTCTTTTTCTGCGGAAAAAGACTAAACCGGCGACGCGTGTTAGGCGCAGACTTATCCCTACTTAGGATTCGGGATAAACTTCCTAGGATGAATCCTAAATTGATAAATTTTGGGAAAAGAGTTGGTGTGGGGAAGGAAGAATTTTATATTCTATTCCCCGAGCAAGGAAGGAAGAATTTTATATTCTATTCCTTGATTCTGGAAAGGAAGAATTTTATATTCTATTTCCAGTGCAAGAAGGAGACTAGAAGTAGGATCTCCACTCCGAGAATCCGGAAGATCTAGATAAACTTACCTTTTATAGGATTGGTTATCTGATCGAAAGATGAGTTTTTTCGTTTATCGAACTGAAATTTCAACTTCGGATATGACCGTGAGAAGGTTTAACCAAAGAGAAAGGGAAGGGAGTTCTTTCGTTTATCGAAAGGGGGCTCCGAACTGAAAGTGGACCTCTTGTTCATGGAAAGAATCAAGAGGGCCAGGTGAGCATTTTTTATGGACCCACTGTCAATTGAATTTGATCAGTGAGAGAATTTGGAGGAAACAAAATGATTTTGGGTTATCCTCTTAGAATATTAAAATGTAATATTCTTCAAGGAACTTCCCGATAAATGAGTTATCCTGAATGTACTAGGGATAGTATTTTTTTAGGAACTTCCTATTTATTGGCATTAATTGCCTGACACCCTCTAAAGAGATGAGGCGGTAAGCACCGTTCGAATAGACTGTGTATATTACAAACGGTCCTTCCCACTTAGGTTCGAATTTACCTTTCTTCTTGGAGGTGAGGATTATTGGTCGACGAGCAGCGAGGACCAGATCTCCTTCCTTGAAGCTTCTTTGGCGGACCCTTTTGTCAAAAGCCCTGGATATCCTAGCCTGGTAGAACTCGATGTGTTGTTGAGCTTCCAAGCGCTTTTCGTCCAGCCTTTCGAGTTCCTCAAGATGTTTTTGATGCTGCTCTTCGGTCGTCATCTCAGTTACGAGAGCGATCCGAAGGGAGGGGATTTGAATCTCTAACGGTAGCACAGCTTCACATCCGTACACCAGAGAATATGGAGTGGCTCCTGTAGGAGTGCGTATTGTGGTGCGATAAGCCCAGAGCGCTTCGCCGAGTTTATCGTCCCAATCTCGCTTATTGGTCTTCACAAGCTTTGACAGGATCTTGATGATCGTCTTGTTGAAAGCCTCAGCTAATCTGTTCGCAGTGGGATAATAAGCTGTTGACGAAACATCTTGAATCTTGAACTTGTCACAGAACCTGATAAAAGCGTTGCTTATGAATTGCTGACCATTGTCATGAATGATCCGCCTCGGCACGTCGTGTTGGTATATAACTTGATGCTTGATGAAGTTTATGACGTTGTTCGTCTTCACTTCTTTAAGTGGAATGGCTTCAGCCCACTTTGAAAAGTAGTCGGTGATTGCGAGGATAAATCGATCACCTTTAACTGAAGGAGGAAAGATAGGACCGACAATATCCATACCCCATGTCTCGAATGGCCAGGACGTGGTTGACGTGTGTAACCGCTCCGGTGGTTGGTGCATATAATTTGCATGCACTTGACAAGCGTGACATTCTCGGGCGTGTTTTCGTGAAAAGCTGCTGTTTTCATTGATGTTCTCTTTTTCGAGATCTGTTACAACTTCGATCGTTACAACAGTATAAAATGAAAACAAAGGGGTTACAACTTAAACGAAAATAAACACGAGAGCTCGGTTTGGTACGGTCTCGCTTGCGTGGGTTGTTGGCCTGTGACGGGGACGTCGATATCCGTGGACCGCCGACTCTTCAAGATCCTTCCGGGAAAATCCGGCAGAGCTTCGTCTATCCGCGTGGGATATGGAAGCAGAACTTCGTCGATCCGCGTGAGATCTAGAAGCGTAAAGCGTATATCTCGGCTAAAACGAGATAATAGCTCTTCTAAGTGTCGCCTGCGAAGGGCAACACCAAGGAACAGAAGGGGGGTGAATGAAGAAAAAGATGAAGACCTTTCGCTCCTCGATCCGGCAGGGCTTCGCCGCTCTCCTGCAGACTCTGACTCCTCACTCCGGCAGGGCTTCGCCGCTCTCTTGCCGAACAATCCTTGGCTAAGATAATTCAGCCTTGAATTGAGTGCAAAATCAAGAGCCCCTCACAAAGGAGGCCAAGGGGGCTATTTATAGCCACAAGGAGAGGGGGGGGCTGATGTGAGACACCCCTTGGGTGTCTCGGGCCTGCCGAGGCCCATCTGGGTGTCCCAACGCAGTCCGAGGCTGTGCCGTTGTTCTGCCGTTGTCTTGCCGTTGACTCGCCGTTGACTCGCCGTTGACTTTTCGTCCGAACTCGGATTTGAGTGATTTCGGATGCGTTGGAATCGTGACGGCGAGCTCTATAGGCCCCGATGGTTGGATTATCCGTGGGGTGATCGGGGCACAGCGGGCGTTGGTCCAATTGCGGTGATCGCGGGGTTTTCGGTCAACCCGTATCCTCGTGATTCTGACGTTCTGTCAGCTCACGTAATCCGTTGGTTTGCTTTAGTCGCTCACCGGCGTCATTTGAGCTCTTGTGAACTAGGTAGTGTCGTCCAATCGTCGATCGTTAACACCGAGCTGTGAGTGGGGACCTATCGGCAATTTTCGATGCCTACAGGGCGTACTCGATCGCGTCACTAACCATCGTTGGCCAAAAGTATCTCATTCTTCTGATTCGATCATACAGCTTGGGACCAGGCTGATGCGCACCGCATTCTCCTTCATGTGCTTCCTTAAGAACTTCTTTTGCTTCTTCGTTCGAAAGGCATCGGAGAAGCAAATCATCATACCCCGACGATATAACGTACGGGTCTCGGTATTGTAAAAGAACCGTGGTGCTCTTCGGTGAATGGATTCTTTTTCCTTTATATCCTCCGGCAAAATGCCATATTGGACATAGTCAATGATGGGAAAACGCCAATCTCGGGACTCAGACCCGATTTGGGTTGAGTTCACCTCTTTGGCGTTTACGTTTCTATCATCCTCCTCTTCAACCTCCATATCGTATATGGGTATGCAGAGTTGGTGTGACCTCACTGTGACTAGCAGTTCAGTTTCGGGCGGCTGCGCGAGTGATACTGCTAGTGCTGCCAGTGCATCCGCATAAGCGTTCTGGAGACGCGGGATGTATTCAATATAGAATTCTTCAAAGGAATCTGCCATTCTGATGGCCTCCTGGTGGTACGGGATCAGGTCTGGGTTCCTGACTTCATACTCTCCACGAACTTGGTTGACTATCAATTAAGAATCCCCAAAAGCTTCGAGATATTCGACCCCCAGCTCCTTGGCGAAACTGAGTCCAATGAGGAGCGCATTGTACTCGGCTACGTTATTGGAACATGGGTTCGTCAGTGAATAAGCTCGAGGCATCACGTGCTTCCCTGGGGAAACTAAGACCACTCCAACTCCGGAGGTGACTTTAGGACATCCAGGGGTTACTGCCTTATTAACTGCTCTAGAAGCACCATCAAAGTATAATTGCCATACTTGTTGGTGTGATGTGGTGTTAACCTCGTGGGTTTCGTCTGGCAAGTCATCATACACTTCAACCGTATCTGTTGTCGGACTTGCCGCCAGAAGATCACAAATTGATTGTCCTTTGACTGACTTCTGCTGTTTGAAGTGCAAATCATATTGGGATAAGAGAAGGGCCCACTTTGCCAACCGCCAATTCATCGAACCCGGTTGAGTCATGAATACCCGTACCGGATTAACGTTAGCAATGACGTAAATCGTCTGGCCTACCAAGTAATGTCGCATCTTTTGTACTGTAAATACTAATGCGAGACATTCTTTCTCGATCATCGGGTATCGAGACTCGGTGCCTATTAAGGTTCGACTTAGATAATAGACTGCCTGTTCGTGACCATTATCATCGTCTTGTGCCAATAAAGCACTTATCGAATGGTTCATCGCCTTGATGTAAATCAAGAATGGTTTACCTGATTTTGGTGCAACAAGAATAGGGGGATTCATCAGATATGCCTTGATATCTTCGAATGCTTTTTGGCAAGCATCGTCCCAAATAAACGACACACCCTTCTTGTTTAACTTAGAGAACGGTTGGCACCTCCTAGATAGGTTTGAGATGAACCGCCGGATGTAAGCTAAACGCCCTTGCAATCCTCTGAGTTCCCTTAGATTTCTCGGGGGTTGCAATTCATTTATCGCCTTTACCTTGTCTGGGTCGATGTGTATACCCTTAGTGGTGACGACGAATCCTAGGAATTTTCCGCTGGACATTCCGAGGAAGGATTTTGTGGGATTCATCTTCAACTGATGACTCCGCATAAGATCAAACATCGTTCTCAAGTCCTTGATGTGATCTTCTTTGTTGCGGCTCTTTACCACCAAATCATCAACGTAGCATTCTACCGTTTTCCTGAGATGTTTCTGGAAAATCTTAGTCATTGCTCGTTGGTATGTAGCACCTGCATTCTTCAGACCGAACGGCATCACCGTGTAGCAGAAGACACCGAGGGGCGTTCTGAATGCTGTATGCTTCTCGTCATCCGGGTGCATCTTGATTTGATTCTACCCCGAAAAGCCGTCCATGAAGGACATTTTCTCGAATCCGCATGTATTGTCAATAATGACATCCGTGATCGGGAGAGGAAAATCGTCTTTTGGACATGTTTCATTTAGGTTCCTGAAGTCGATACAAATCCTGATCTTGCCGTTCTTCTTCATGACGGGAACGATGTTGGCTAACCAGTCTGGATGTTGTTCTTCCCGGATAAATCCTGAGTCGATCAACTTCTTAACTTCTGCCTCGATGGCTTCCATAATCTGCGGACGAAACCGTCTTTGCTGTTGTTTGACAGGTTTGGCATCCGGCTTGATGTCGAGGCGGTGCATTGCCACATTGGGGTCGAGCCCTGGCATGTCTTCGTAGTTCCAGGCGAAGACGTCGATATATTCCCTGATCAGGGCAATTAATTCCTCCTTTTCATCTGGGGGAAGACTACCGCTGATGAATATGGGCTTTGGATTGGCCTCATCGCCCATATTAATTTGGACTACTTCATCTTCGGTGGGTGGCTCTCTTTATTCGAACCTATCACCATATTGCATGTTTAGGTGATGAACCCATGGGTCCTCCCACGTTGGCATTTGATCGTCATCCTCCAACGTAGATGGATCAGCTGTAGTCATGTTCGACATTAAGGTCTTGAACATTTCTCCCAAACTTGTGTCAGAATCCTCAGCTGAAGAATCTGGCAAGTACCCATCCTTAGCTTTGTTAGCAATTTGATCGATGATTTGCCAACCACATTCGTCATCTGATGAGACATAGCCTAGGCCTCTCTTGTGACGGTAATAATTATCCGGTTTCCCTTTTGGGACATATGCCGCTTTGACTGGGACACGGGAACCTCGATCGAAGTATAAACCTTCTCCAAGTGTAAAGTCGTACCCTTGTTTTTCCATGAGCGTACGCGCTTCCAGACTATACTTAGATAAGTGCAGACTAGATTTGTCGTCGTCTTCATCTTCTCTTAGGAAATGATCTGGCAACGGAAGACTTTCTCCTTTACTGTAGATCACTTCTTTTTGTCCCCCTATTTTGGCGGGAATAATCTGAGTTGTTCCGAAAGAGTGCTGGAGATGCTTCTTCGTTATATAAGACGATCTGAGTGGCATACATAAATCGGGATTATCGTATAATCCTTTTATCGCATCATCAAGAGACAATGAATACTCTAAATCACGATTTATTTCAATATCGGCAAGTTGCCAGTTACAACCGCCATCTGACGACTGTTCTTCGTCGAGATTGATTACAAAGGGTACAATGTCATTCAAAACAAAACCACCATTGTAATCGAATCCGGCCTCGGAATCAGCTTCTTCTCCGCTGTCCGTGCCTTGGATCGATGGTTCCGTATCGGATTCGTTACCATAAAGGAGAGAATCTGTGAAGTAGTTCTCATACCCTTTGAATGGTTGCTTATCCGCGACCACCGTCCTAACTTTTTCATCAGTGTCGACATATTTCAGACACTGGTGTAAGGTAGAGGGAACTATAACATTACTATGGATCCAAGGCCGACCCAATAGTAAGTTATAGGATGTCTCAGCATCAATCACGTAGCACGTGACCTCCGTCTTTAGATCGCCCATTTGACACTTTATCCGGATCTTACCCAAAGGCCTTGACCCGCTGGTGTTGAATCCGTAAATGACTGTGCCTGTAGACGCCAACTTGCTGACTGGAATGCCGAGGTTATGCATTAGGCGAAGCGACATAATACTCACATCGGAACCCGGATCCACTTGGATTCGGTTGACTTCGCTGGAACCAATGTACCCGACGAAGTACAGGGGCCGATCATGGTTTGAATTCCTCGTCTGCATGTCCTCTTTGGTGAAGGTGATGCAGGGAATGTTCTTAGCTGCCACGTTGCACTGTTGGGCTAACAGCTCTAGTTCTTCTGGCGCCGGTTTGATTCGAGTGAGGAATGCTTCCGAATCGGCCAAGGCTTCTTGCAAGGCTTCTCTTGTCTCCTTAGATAGCCGCAGCAACTCATATAGCGTTATCCGCGCAGGAATATTGGCCAGCTGAGCCATGATGTCAAAGACGCGTGGATTTTTTGAACTCTCCGGTTCATCTTTTCCAATCGGACGACTGAAACGAGATTGCTTCGGATTTTGCACCTCTTCGGGCCTCTTTTCTTTCTGCTTATCTACCGGCTGTCGTCGAGCCTCCTCAACCGGTTTAGGAACCGTAATCACCCCCAGCTCTGTGAGAGTCTTGGCTGGTCCCCTTTTTGTCACCCCCTGTTCAGCTAGTTGATCGCCAGGAGATGGGTATTTAAAGTGATACTCGTTTCCATTTCGGGTTGCAAAGACCTCTTGTTCTTCGTCGGAGAGCGGGAAAGCGGGGATTCTTTCGTCATCTTTTCCTGGGATGGCAGAGACTCCATAGCAAGACTTCCCTTTCCCCTTTGAGTTCTTCTTCTTGGATGACGATCCGGCCCATTGTTCATCTTCAATTAGGTCGGGGTGCACCCAGAGAATTTTACCGTTTGGGGCGGTGTGCGGCACAAGTCCCTTTTGGCGTTGTCCATGCGGGTCGTCATTCACCGTCTTCATCCCGACTTGGGTGACGCGCTTTGGCTCGAACCAAGCTGTAGGCACTGATCCAAAACTGATTGACACCGTGTTTGCTCCCACATTCTTGGCTGGTTTCGGGGTTATGACCCCTACGTCGATCAACGCCTGGATCTTGTCCTTGAGGTGGTAGCAAGACTTCGTTGGGTGGTGGACCGCTCTGTGGTACGCGCAGTACTTTGGGTCCGTCACCTTGGTGGCTCCTTCATGATCTATGATTGCCGGCAGCTGGATTTTGTTGTTCTCCAGTAAATACTTAAAGATGCCGGGAACCTCATCATCCTTGAAGGAGTAGACTTTGGGAAATCTCGGCTCCGAAGACTTTTGCTTCTGAGACCGTTGCTGCCAATGTGGCTGCGACTGTTGTGGCGCTCTTTGCTACTGTTGTTGCTGAGGTTGCAGTTGAAAAGTTTGGTTAGCATCAACAGCATTAGCATGAGCTTTACCTTTCCCTTTTTGGTTGAAGTTCTGCTTCGGAGGATTTGTTGCCGGTTGGCCTCTCTCCGCCTTCTTTCTTCTGAGGAATTGCTCAGCTTGCTCTCCTCGAACCTTCAAGTCCTTCCAGGTTTTGGATGGTGCTGTGCCCATTGCTTCCAACACATCCAGTGAAAGGTTGTTGTGGCAGGTCTGGAGGATGAACTCCTCATTGATCGGATCCCGGCAATTCATCGCCTTGTTCCGGAATCTCTTGACGAAGGTGTCGACTAGCTCCCCGTCTTTCTGCTTCTCATCGAGCAACGATCCGATAGAAATTTCGGTGTCATCGTCGAAGAAATTCACGAGGAACTTAGTCTCCATGTCGTCCCAGCTGTTTATGCTTCCTGGCTTGAGGCGACGATACCAATCGAAGGCGGCTCCGCGAAGAGTGCCAACGAATGACCGCACCATCAGAGGTTCATTACCAGAGATGACTCCCAAGTGCGATTTGAAGTAAATCAAATGCTGAGTGGGTGAACCCATCCCATTAAATGGCGTGAAGTTAATTAGACTAAACTTCGCTGGATATGGGATTGATTCCCACTCTCTTGGGTATAGACAAGGAATGCCTGTCTTTTTCGTCTCTTGAGCAGAAATCAATGTATTGATTTTGCTCTCGAGATTTTTAATTTTTAGGCTTTCACCTGTGTCTTCGCTAGCATTCTCGATACCACCCCCTGCATTGATGGGAGGGTTATTGACATTGCGAGCTTCATTTGTGTCCTCATCTTCCAGGTTGTTCTGGTTGTGACGACTTGGTTCGCCTTGTTGGTTCCTCAATGCTTGAATCTGTTGGTCATGCATCTCTCTCATGTTCTGCATAGCCATTTGCATTTCAAACCTAAAGGTTTCCTGTTGTTTGGCCATGGCATCTTCAAGCATCTTGGCCACCTGCTCCGCGCTTATCATAAACGACTCGCGGGGTTGTCCTTCACTGGACACTGTATTATCAGACGCAACTGCTGAGCGAGCATCTGATTCTTCATCTCCTGAAGGTACTCTTGTTCGGACCCTACCATACGTTGCACGAATGATAGCCCCGGACTGAAGATGAGTGACACGTCGGGGTATTTCCGTAATTGCCTCGGGGTTATCCTGAGCCGATGTTCCTGTGCTGGTCATATTGGCGGTGACCCTTGAATGTTCGCTGTCTTCGACCATCTTCCTTCTTCGTTGGAAACGCCTATGCCTTGGTTTTGGCGTTCCAGTGCTGAGTCTTTCGAACACCGAGACTCTCTCGGGGACTGCCTTGGCACAGTTGTACTCCGATAGTACCGCCCGAATGAGCTTCGAGCAAGGACACTGAGTCTCAAACCTTCGAGGGCTCCTCTTTCTGGATTTACTCATACCCCCAGTACGATAGTACAGCTCGTCCATTTGAAGGTTGGAGCAACCTATCGTGTGTTGGCGCGATCTCTCAGGTATAACGTTGTCGTCATCAGATGACAACGTTTCCTTCTGAGGATGAATTGTCTTCTTCGGACCATCCAGAGTCACACGCCTTGAAACGCACCTTTGTAGGCGTGAACCTTCAGCGGGCTCTTGCACTTCGATGCGCAAAGTTGTGCGCTTGGGTGCCATAATTTTCTCCAAGTGTTGAGGGTTGCGGCGACCCCCAGCGTGTTGCATCGTTTGGGGCTTCTTCATTGGCCCCAAGCGTTGTTGGATCGGAACTTTGCCTCGTTCTTTGGAAATTGGACCGAGGTGCTCCAAAACTGATTTCTTCTTCTAGGATGGTCCTGTGGGATCTCCCGGAGCAATTGCGGAAATCATCGGCGATTTGAGTTGATTCGCCGGAAGTTGAATCTTCGGAGGCTGCGGGTTTTGATCTTTGGCCTGAACCGATGCTTCAGACTTGGGCCTCCAAACCTTGCGAGTTGATGGTGGCTTCTTGACCACCTCCTTCTGCAGCTTCCGACGGGCTTCTTCAGCTTTGGCCCGTGCTTGCGCCGATAAAGCGCGGCGTTTGCGGATACGCTCCTCCAGAGTCGAGAGATTCCGTTTGACACGAACCCACTCCATAGTCGATGGTTTGGAGGAACCACCCTTCACTTGTTGTTGAGGCTGTTTGCCTCGTTTGTTCTTCAGATCCGCATGGTAGCGGACCCCGTCAACGGACTCCATGGCCTTGGCGAATTGCTTCGCGAGGCGTTGACGCTGCCTCTGGCGGGCTCTCTTGGAGAGAGTCACCACGCCTTCAATGGCGGACTTGACCTTCTTAGAGGCCGGTAGGACTTCACCCAATGTAACTTCGGCGTCGATCGGGGTGAGGTCGTCGTTGGTGGCTTCAACTTCTTCGCACCAACGCACCTTTCTCCTGGAGGAGAACTTTTGGGACTTCTTGGACTTAGGGGAGGAGATGGATCCGGACGAGGACACGTACTCCTCGTACTTTTGCTGGTCGAACTCATACTCGACCTCCTCTACGACCGGGATCGAGATCCGTGGCTGCGACGCTCCAGCTTCGGCAGCGAAGCTGTTAGCTCCCACTGTGGTCGCCAGATTGTTCGCGGGAAAAACCAAACTTTTCTTCATTGTCGATGTCATTGCACTCAATTAACAGCTTTTTGCGTTACAAAGAGATCCGGTCTTTTTATAAGATCCGGTTTACAATGAAAATCAAAGAAAATAAAGAAAAATTACAACTTTCCTTATTTGTCGAACAGATCGCGAGCTCCTGTTATCCGGTCACTCGCTTTGTGGGTTGTTTGCCTGTGCCGGGGTTGTTTACCGTGGACCACCACGAGATCTGAATCCGAGCAGATCTACGACGTATTACGGGTATTATCCCACCAAGGAGATAATAGCCGGGAGGGATCGTTTCACCAAGGAAACGACCGCTCGAATCTCGGGATCTAAGAACCAAGCTTAGATCCGGAGTATAACGACGTAGATCTGAGGATTAGATTCCTTCGAACTCCTGCCTTGTTTGGTGTGGGTGCTCGCCAAGAACCGAATCCGAGTGTCCAAGTCTTCAAGCATTCACAACTCCGAGTTGAGGTCACAATCCGGCAGAGTTTCGGCTCTTCAGAAGTTCAACCAAAAGTTCTCTCAAATGAACAACCACCCCCTCTATTTATAGGGCTCTCTGAACTGTGCATTTGTGCACAAGATAGAGGGGGGGAGACCGGCCACCTTGGGGTGGCTCGGCTCATGCCGAGCCACCCTGGGGTGGCTCGGCTTGGGCCGAGCCACCTTAGGGTGGCTCGGTTTCGGCCGAGTCCCCCCGGGTGTGTCGTTTCCCGTTGTTCAGTTGTTTTCCGTCTTTCGGTTCTTCGTTTGATTTTTCCGGACTTTGATTTGATAGCCCGGGTCTTTATTTGGTAGTATTCCCGCCTCGGTGTTTGGAAACAAATCCATTTTGTTGTTGGACGACTCGTTGACTTTCCGAATCGTTGGATTGGTTCCTTGTGCGAACGTATTCCGTTGCTTGCATGCCTCGT
The DNA here is from genome assembly GCA_022839385.1 of Asparagus kiusianus. Taxonomy (NCBI): domain Eukaryota; kingdom Viridiplantae; phylum Streptophyta; class Magnoliopsida; order Asparagales; family Asparagaceae; genus Asparagus; species Asparagus kiusianus. Next base: position 22,472 of record BQKN01054792.1, on the reverse strand, counting down.
CGCCTCGAACGTCCGTTGATTTGTCGAATCATCGTGCCGAGCTATGCTAAGGGACCTATAGGCAATTTTATACGCCTACAGACCTTCTTTAGGATAGCCCCCTTGGCATTTTTAAAGTCTCAATCTGAACTCTCAGATTTAGAGACTTTTGGCTCATTAGCTCTACAAACTCTTGCATTGTAGCTTTCTTGGTGCATTAAGCCTTGATACTCATTAAGCTCGGGCATTCGAACTCCAACCACAACTTCGATTGGATCATCCAAGGGAAGCAAACTCGGTACGAGCAACGAGGGAGACATATTACCACTGTCGAAGAACCCACATTAAACAAGAAGGTCCATTCCCTTCTCCTCTATTGTAAACATTGATCATTAGTTTTTAATAAGTCATTCTTATAAATACAAACGATCCCTCAAGCAGGCAGTCAATTTTTACACCCAACAGAGTCACCCCGTAGGCTTCGAGGTGCTTCACCGCCAACTCCTTAGCGAAGTCAAGTCTAATGAGTAGCACATTGTACTCAGCCACGTTATTGGTACATGGCTCAGTTAGTGAGAAAGCTCAGGATAATACATGGTTTTAGGAGAAACAAAGACCACCCTCGCACCTGTGATGATAGACCCACTTGTGCCCACATGAGATGCGCCATCGAAGTACAGTTTCCATGCTTCCTTCTACGAGGTTGCATTGACCTCGTGGGTTTCGTCCGGGATGTCCTCAAAAAGGTCAGTCTTTGACTCGAGCGGGTGACTGGCCATGAGATCACAGATTGGTTGTCCTTTGACATACTTCTGCGGTATGAAGTGGATGTCATATTAAGATAGCAAGAGTGCCCATCGTGCCAGGCACCAGTTCAAGGACCCGGGCTGTGTCATGAAGACTCAGATGTGATTCATCTAGGAAATGACATGAATTGTTATACCGACCAGGTAGTGTCTCATTTTCTGAATTATGAATATTAGGGCCAGACATTCCTTTTCGACCATGGGGTATCGCCGTTCAGCTCCTTGCAGGGTCCTACTCATGTAATATATGCCTTGCTCGTGGCTGGCATCGTCGTTTTGTGCTAAGAGGGCGCCGAGAGAATGCTCCATTGCTCTCACATAGATCATGAATGGTTTTCTTGAGATCGGGGCTGTCAGGACTGGTGGATTAAAGATAATTTTTGATCTTTTTGAAAGCTTGTTGGCAAGGTTCGTCCCATACGAAGGAAACACCTTTCTTCATAAGCTTAGAGAAGGGTTAGCATTTGCCCAAAAGATTTGTGATGAACCTTCAGCTGTAGGCCAGACGTCCTTGAAGTCCTCTCAATTCCTTAAGATTCCTGGGTGGTTGGAGCTCTTGGATGGTTTGTATCTTGTCTGGGTCGATGTGGATCCCCTTCATCGTGACGATGAATCTGAGGAACTTATCACTCATCATGCCTAAAAATGACTTCGTGGGGTTCATCCTCAGTTGATGGGACCGCATGAGGTTGAACATAGCTCTCAGGCCTTGAAGGTGATCGTCTTTGTCGTGACTCTTCACGACCAGGTCATCCACATAGCATTCGACTATTTTCCGTAGATGTTCTTGGAAGATGGTGCTCATGGTTTGTTGATAGGTTGCACCGACATTCTTAAGTCCGAAGGGCATGACTGTGTAACAGTACACCCTCACCGGAGTTCTGAATAAAGTGTGCTTCTCGTCCTCAGGGTGCATCTTGATCTGATTATACCCTGAGAATCCATCCATGAAGGACATCCTCTCAAAACCACAAGTGTTATCGATGATGACATCTGTGATGGGCAAAGGAAATTCGTCCTTGGGACATGTAGTGTTGAGGTCTCTAATGTCGATGCAGATGCGGATCTTACCTTTTTTCTTTAAGACGAGAACAATGTTAGCCATCCAATCGGGGTGTTGCTCCTCTCAGATGAATCTTGATTCGATCAACTTCTTCACTTCACTTTCGATCGCCTCCATGACTTGTGGACGAAAACATCTTTGCTGTTGTTTGATGGGTTCGGCATCTGAGTCGATTTTAAGGCGGTGCATAGCGATCTGAGGATCCAGGCCAAGTATGTCCTCATAATTCCATGCGAAGACATCGATATATTCCCGTATGAGGGATATGATGTCTTCCTTCTCCTAGGGAGGTAAGTTATCACTGATAAATATAGGTTTGGAATTTGTCTCATCTCCTATATTAATCTGAAGGATTTTTTCCTCTATGGGTGGTTCGCGTTGTTCGAAGCAACCACTTCACTGGGTTGTAACGTGGCAATCCCATGCTTCATCGTAAAGTGGAATCTTCTCGTTTTCTTGGACTTTAACAGGATCGACCACAGCCATGTTGACTGTGAAGTACTTGAACAGGGCCCCGATGCTGATGTCTGAGTCCTAAGTTAAGGATGTTGATGATTGATCATCTGAACAAGCATCGTCGGATATTCCGTCGAAATTGCAATATAATTCCGAGGAAGAGGAGGAGTAACCCAACCCTCTTCGAGTTTTGCCATAGTAATTATCCGGCTTCCCACTAGGGACATAAGCAGCTCGAGGGGGTGTCTTCCAGCCTTTGTCGCACTTTAAGCCTTCCTTGCGGATGAAATCATAACTCATCCTCTCCATCATGCGTTTCGCGACGAAGCTATAACCTAAGAATTGAGGAGCGGGTTCATCTTTGTCTGACTCATCCTACAACGTGCATGCGGGTTGGTCTATCCTTTAGAAGATAATCTATTGATGAGAAATATTCTTGGCGGGTATGACAAAGACAGCTTGTGAGGACTCAATCATTTGTCTGTTGGTAACAAACAACGAGTACAAAGGCAAGTGTAGGGAAAAGTCGTTGTACATTCTTGAGATCGAGTTGCTGAACTCATCATCAGCAGGTTCCAAACCGAATGACAAATAAGCAAATGCAAGATTTTCACTCAATAGAAACCCGTCCGCTTCATCAGCATCGGTTACAGTAGGGCCTTCATAGCAAATCACAAGGGGTTCAATATCGTTAAAGACGAGACCCTTATTATGCTCATGCTCAATATCAGCCTCGTTGCCACTGTCAGGCTCATCGACCGGAGGTTTGTCACTTAACTCGGGGTCCTGGTAGAGCAGAGAATTAGTGAAGTAGTTTTCGACTCCTTTGAAGGGCTGTTTATCTAAAACCACCATCTTCACTTGGTCACAATCGCCCACATATTTCAAGCACTGGTGTAATGTGGATGAGACTATCCAGTTGCTATGGATCTATGGTCAGCCCAACAGCATGTTATAGGAGGGTTCTGTATCGATGACATAACAGGTCACCTCAGTTTTCATATTACCCAATCGGCATTTGAGGCGAATATTCCCAAGCGGCTTGGTTCTGGTGGCGTTAAAACTGAAGATGGTGGTGTTTGTTGAAGACAACCGCTTCTGCGGCACCCCAAGTGCTTGATGAGTTTCAGTGGGACAATGCTTAGTGTAGACCCCAGATCGACTTGGATCCTGTCTACTTTCGAGGAGCCGGCGCACCCTGTGAAGTACAATGGTCGGTCGTGAGATGTGCTTTTGATGAGCATATCCTCCGGAGTGAAAGTGGTGCAGGGGATCTACTGTTTGGATGCCTGGCAACATTATGGACATCCCATTTCTACCTCCTCTTCGAGAGTGGGTAAGAAATATGTGACAAAAGCTTCTGAATCAGAGCGCCTCTCGTAGGGCTTCGCGGGTCATCCTAGACAACCGCAAAAGATCATAGAGGGTCTTCCTAGCTGGAATATTTTTTAGCTGTGTGAGTAGGTCAAACTGGAAGGGTTGACCACTTGAACTCGGCTTATCAGGACTTGGCTGAACTGTCGGTGGCTGTCCTATTGGTAGCCTCGCTGGACTCTCTACCGTCGGAGGGTAGTTCATGGCAAAATCCTTCCCTGTTCGAGTGATCAATGCGTCTGCCTCCTCATCAGAATCAGTGAGGGTTACTATCTCTGTTCGGTTATCGTCCAGAATTGCTGAAATGACATGACAAAGTTTAGACTTGCCTTTGAACTTGTTGGACGTCCATTAATCGTCGTCGAGGAGGTCGGGATAAACCCACATCACCTATCCTAACGGTAAGGTCTGCGGCACTAAACCTTTTCCTCGTTGGTTGTGAGGGTCGTCGTTGATAATCTTCAGTTCTACCTTGGGGATGAGTACAACTCCTGCCAGTGTATGAACCTCAGAGAGACCCGTTCCAAATTGAAGGGTGACCATGTTTGTAGCCACCGCTTTCTACACTTTCTCCTTCTTTAGGACTCCTGCGTCGTAAAGAGCTTGCAGCTTATCCTTAAGGATATAGCATTTGGAGGTGTGGTGACCGAAAAATCTATGGTATGCACAATAGCTTGGATAATCAGTTTTGTTCACGTCTTCAGGTTTCATAACCTCTGGCAGCTTGATCCTGTTGCTCTTGAGAAGAGTGTTGAAGGTAGCCACCACCTGGTCTTTCAGTAAGTCGTATTGCCTTTGCGGGTGTTGCTCGAAGGGCTTAGGCTTTTGCCACTGTGTTAGTTTGGGGGCTGGAGTGAAATCAATAGCTATGATCTCCTTCCCTCTTGATCGAGGGTTCCTAGAGGTGTTTGGTTCCAAAGCTCTGCTCTTGGGCTGAGGTTCTTTGGTTTCCAATCTTTTGATCATGTTCTCGACTTGCTCACCTTGGAGAAAAAGTTCCTTCCAGGTCCATGTTTCCACAGCATCGACTCTGGACAGAATGTCGATCGAGAGGTTGTTGCAGTACATTTCAACTAGGGTACTCAAGGAGACTTGGTCCAGGTACTGAAGTGATTGATTCCTAAATCTCTTGACGAAATCACTAACTAACTCTGTCTTCTTTTGTTTATCGGCTAGCAGGGTGGCTATCAATACTTCCATATCGTTGTCGAAGAAACGGGTCAAGAAAAACCTCTCCACATCGGCCCATGAATTAATGGAGCCTGGCTCCAACTTGTGAAACCATTCAAAGGCTACCCTCTTTTGGGTTCTGATGAATATTCGGGTGAGGATAGCATCGTTCCCCATGAGAAATCCTATCTAAGATAGGAAATAGTAGATATGCTACGAGGGAGATCTCTTGCCATCAAATTGGACCATGTTCATCGGCTTGAACTTTGCCGGGTAGGAGACCGTGTCTCATTCGGGTGGATACGACCTGACTACCCCCAGCTTGCTCATGTTCTTCTGGAGTTTCAAGGCATCGAGTTAGCACTGGAATTCATCTAGCCTTTTGTCTTGAGGAGAGCTGCCGGAGCGAGACATCATTTCTAAAGATTTGTGGGAATACTCCGAACGTGATCCGTGATTATCCTCCTCTTCAGATGTGTGAGGAGAAGTAAACTCTCGCTCTTTGTTCCTCGAGGGTCCTTGTCAGTTCTGTGAAGTTCTCTTCTTCTTCTTATTGCTCAAAAGTTGTGTCATCTGCTCTTTTAGAGAGTTGATGGTTGCTTGTTGTTCCTCAAACTTCTTTGCCAAGTTTTCTGAGGATTCGGCCATGTGCATCTTTGCATGCATGCCATAGGCTGAGCTTGAGGTCTGAGATATTGTCATTGCTGAGCACACCTCATCCTCGTTGTCGTAGATGGGCGATAAACGGGTATAATCAAACGGGATAGCCGCTCCTATCTGAAGGCGAGTGCGTTGGTGTACATCCCCAGTTTCAACAGGGGGCCATTTGAATCCTAGGGTATATTCAGAATCTGATGAATATGAATACCAGGATTTACCCTTTCCTGTCATGTTGACTATAGATGTTGGAAGCTCTAAGTCACCCATGGCTCGCCTCTTCTAACGATGGCGTCTTCGGTAGGGATGTCTTAACTCGGGAGATTGTTAGGAAAGCCTCCCGAAGACTGATGGCTTCGGCACCTCAGTACACTGGCAGTTGATAGGTACCACCTGGATGAGCCTCTCGTAATTTTACTGAGGGTTTACCTCGTGAATAGTGCGTTTATGAGTTAGGTGATCCCTAAGATCTCCTGTGGGTTGGTGGTGGCAACCCTCAGCATCAAAAGGACCAGTTGTGCAATTGCATGGAAGAGACTCAAAGGAGTCAGAGTGAGAACATTTGGGGGATTTCCCAAGTGTCGACTTCATGCGACCTTGTCTTGATAGGCGAGGTCTAGAGTTTGAGCGAGCTTCAGCCGACTGCTGGAGAGCTCGTGTCGTCTGTTCATTCAGGCTAGGTTCGCTCGTTTGAGTTATTCTGGCTTTGCCTTTTTATCTAAGGCTAGTTCTCAGGCGGTCCTGCTGAGGTTTGCCTGCATACTGGCTTCTATTTGGGAGGCGAAGCTCGCCTGTTGTGTACAGCTCGCCTGTTTGATGGCATAGCTCGCCTGATCTAGGTGACTCACCTGATTTGGATAACTCGCCTATTTTGGACAGACGACTTGAAGAGCGAAGCCCGCCTGATTTGGTGGGATCGCTTGAGTTGTTGAGTCTGCCCAGATGGGGAACTTGGTTACTAATGGGGCATAAACATATACCAAAAATTACAAGTGCATAATTAATCAAGTTATAGTATAAAAAGTTATCGATTCCACGAGGAAGGTGTATTGTAGGAGAAAATTAGAATCGGTTCTTATGTTGTGTGTGTGACAAATTAGAGTGATGAAAATTGTGATTGTAGAGAGATATGAGGAGTGTTGTGAATATGTGCGAAAGTCAATAGATGAGATTTTAGATGATAGAAATGACGAGTGGATGTGATAAAAAAATAAATGAAATCACAAGGAAAGAAAGGAAAAATGAAGGAAATAAAAATCAAGAAAATAAAAGAAAAGGAAAAATAAAGAAAGAATAGAATGAGGGTTCAATTAAAGATATGAGGAATCTAGAATTGAACCCACCTCAAAAGAAAAGACAATTCCCTAGAGGGTTCTAGCCTCAAGGTGAATCAAAGAATATGAAAAAATAAAATAAAAACTAATCCTAAGAGGGTTCTAGCCTCATGGTGAATAGTGCAAGAAAATAAAATCTAACTACAAAATAAATTGCAAAAACTAAACTATAAAATTAATTACAAGAATTAAATATGAGAAATTAAATCTACTCTATAAGAATAAATTAAATCTACTCTATAAGCATGAAATAAATCTAGGCAAGAGGGTTCTAGCCTCTTGGCTATTTAAGCAAAAAAATAAAAAGATAAAATATTAACAAAGAGAAAATTTACCACTCAAGAGGGTTCTAGCCTCAAGATAAAAGAAAACCACACTCTTGATCTTCATCTTCATCACATCTTCATCTTCATCATCAAGTAAAGAGAAGAAAAGAAAAATATGAAGATGTGAAAAAATTCTTTTATTGTTTGTAACAAAAAGTTATAATTTTGGAAGGTCTTCTCAATTAAGAGTAACACTCCTCTCCAAATAGAGTTACAAAATTTTTTACACCCTCAACCCCTCACTTTCTACCCCTATTTATAGTAAACATCAATGAATGTGAGCCATTGGATTGAAATCTTATCCAAAACCATCAAAAATTAGCCCTTAATTCGTAACAGAATTGTCAGTATCGATGCTGGTATCGATGCTAGTATCGATGTCCTATCAAAATTATACCTTCATGGATGGTTTCGTCTCGTCAAGATAGGCAAATTTTATATATTATATGTTAAATTCCGCCTTTCGGATTGAGAGATATTGCCGTTTCTTTACGGCCAACCATCTTGAATATATTTTTTCATATTTGATTTTTTTTATTTTTCTCCGGCTTCTACAGGCTACTCGGCTTGATTCTGGGCTTGGGCTTTTTTGTCTCTTCCTTGTGTTCTTCATTTAATTCATGGGTTTTTGTTGAGAGAAGAGATCTTGAATTTTATTCTTGATTAACCTGCAATTAAAGATAAAAATAATCATTAGTAGTATATTTATTCATGTAAAATAGATAATAAGGGTATAAAATTATAATAAAATATGATTATCAAATATCCGCACGCCTAAATTTTTGCTAGTCCTCTAGCAAAGAAAGAAAAAGAAAATCCTAACACACTTTCGTAGGAATCGCAGTTGTATCTAGCGTATACAATAAGTCTTTAAACCGCTAGGTTATCCTAGAGGACGAGTTGTAGTCTTGTGAGGGTTTGCAGTGAATATACCCACAAAATTAGATCAACTTACCAATTTAAAGAGGTTAATAAATAACTAAAATTACTTGATAAAATTAGACAATCTAATTGAAGCTAGTTATTACTCAAGAAAACGTTTTTATATATAACTCCAAAGTGAATTTTCTAAAAAACCTTCTCATCATTGCAATTCAAAACCAAGCCAAACTTAGAAATTTAATTTAAAAGTTTTGAAAAGAACATGCTAACTCTTTGTTTAAAATAATATTCAAGTTGCTTGATCAGAAATATTTTTCAAGGCCATATATACTATATATATAACATTTGTTAGTATTTTATCATTATTATTATTAAAAAAATTAACTCATTCTTCCTTGGTGCTTTTTTTCTACCTTAACGGGCTTTCTAAGTGACCATTTAACGAGTTTTGGGCCAATGAATCCCAACCCAATTGGGCTTAGGTCATTAAGTATGGAAATACTCCTTAGGCTTAATTACTCGGTCAGCTTAGGCTTTATAAGATAGAATCACCTTAAATTCAAGAGTTTTTTTGTGCCCATTTTCCACCCTCTTCTTTTGTAATGTTAGTTTTTTATATATATGTATATATATTCTGAAAAATATGTAAATCAAGACACTTTGAAAAATTATTTTCAACTCTAAGCTAAGCATACAAAAATTTCGTTATTTTAAATAAAAGTCTAAGTTAAGGCTTAAGTAAAGTATACTACTTTGAAAATTATTTCTTAAGAAATTTTATTTAGAGTTATCATAAAAGGTAAACTTAAGTAAATAACAAACTAAGGATTAGAAAATTTAAAATTTATCAAATATATCGATTATTACTTAACTCTATCAATTTGGCAAGTGACAATTTTTTTAAAAAAAGAAGAGAAAAAAATGTCAAAAACACAACTAAAAGGTAAAATTAAGAGGAAAAAAATAACTAATTCCCACCACCACACCTAAATTTTACATTGTTCTCAATGCAAACTCTATGATACACAAAGTAAAGCAGATAAAAAGTGAAGCACTTACATTTGGTTGGCTGATAAAAATCTACAATTACCTTTGGTCTGAGGAGGAAGAAATCAAAAATTTATTCTTCTTTTTTTTCTTTTTTTTTGAATTTTTTCTTTTCTTTTCTCTCTTTTCTTTTTTTTCTCTCTCTTTTTTTACAACTGAACAAGAAACTCTCAAACGAGAGAAGAATAAATTCTTTTTATTATTCTGAAATAAACAAAACAAACAATGTAGAATGAATTGTTCAACATGAAGAGCTTGTATTCTACATTGAATCCTACCTTATTGTTGAAAATTCTTCCCCAGATTTTAAATAAATTTAGAATGATATAATCAACAATGTGCTGAAATTCTAATGATTTTGCAACAATGTAAGGTAGATATTATTGGTGTCATGCATTTTGAATTTCTTAGTGAACTTAGACTCTTGATTTGTGAAGTTTTGTATTCTAGCAACCAATTCTTCGTTAACAACTTCCTCAACCTCAAGATTCAAGGTTGAGGTATGAAAATTTGGTTGTTGTTTAAAAATCTAAGTTCATCAAGAAAGATTTCTTCACAATTTAATTATTCTCAAGGACCTGATCTGCTTTTTCTAAAAACTCTAACTCTTCACCAAAAATTTCCTCAAAATTCAAATCTGACTCTTCTTCTTCATCTTCTTCTGATCTTTCCTAAATGTAATTTATTTCTAGAGGCTGATTATTTGGTTGGTCCCCTGGATTAAAAATGTTAAGATCAGCAGTCAAATTCCTAATGACAACTTTATTTGACCAGTTCTATAATTGATGAGAGCATTAGAAGTGGCTAAGAATGGTCATCCTAAGATGATAGGTGACTGTCCTTTGGGATTGAAAACAGGTTATGTTTCCAAGAGTACAAAATCTACTAGAAAAATAAAATCTCCAACCTTAATCAGAACAACCTCTAACTCACCCATAAGGACCTTGACAGATCTATCAGCCAACTGCAAGGTGCAGCGGGTTGGGTTCAGTACTCCTAAACCCAATTGTTGGTAGACTATATATGGAAGCAAATTGACACTGGCCCCTAAGTCTAAAAGTGCCTTCTCAATATGAGTATTACCAATGACACATAAATTGATAGGGGAACCTGGATCTTTACGTTTCAAATGTACGGGATTTAAGAGCATATCACTGATATTCGCGGCCAAAAAGACTTTCTTTGGAACATTTATTCTCACCTTCTTGTGCACAATTCTTTTAAAAATTTAGCATAAGATGGAATTTATTAAATTATATCTAAGAGAGGAATGTTGACCTTAACCTGCTTAAATATTTCTAGGATCTTCTCCTTTTGAGGGGAGTGTTTCCTAAGCCTGAGTCTATCAGGAAAGGGAGCAATTGGTCTAAACCTATCAAAAACAGGCTCAGGTTTGGGTTCAAGCTCTTGGTCATCTGAGAGGGGTGATTGTTGAATAGATTCATCAAAAGAAGAAGGAGAAGGAATTTGTACTGGATCAAGAGTTTGGCTTGGAGGAGTTCTCACTTGATTATCGACCTGTCTACCTAACCGAAGTGAATGGATTGCATTCACTTGAGTTTCATAGGATGAATTGCATCCTGTGTCCTTAGGGCTGACCACGGGTTGACTCGGAAATTTTCCTCTCTCTCTTTCACTCACGGCACTAGCTAGTTGACCAAGTTAGGATTCTAATCTAGCTATGGCTTGAGTGTTGGAATTAAGTATTTGTCCGGTTGATTGCATGAAGGAATTCAGAGTGCTAGATGTTTGAGTCAACATATTTGTAGTTTGAGTGGAGGCCTTAATTATGGTTTCCAACCCATTTTCCAAAACATTAAGATGTTTATCGTAATCTGGATTATGAGGAGTGTGAGTTATAGCTTGATGATGAGGAGACTGATTTTGATATGGTAGATTGGGTTGTTGAAATTGTGGATGAGAATTGAAAGGAACTGTGTTCCCCCTAGGAAAGTGTTGGTTTGATGTGGGATTGAAATTTTGATTCCCTTGGAGACTTCATTGATTACATGCAAAATTAGGATGATTTCTCCAACCTGGATTGTAGGTTGGAGAAAATGGATCATTCATTGGACGTTGGAATGTAGGGTTCATCTGTTCTAATGAATGGGTGTTTATGTGATTATCAGTTACTGGAGTGAGGCTCGCCTAGAACAATAAGTTTGTTAGTTTTAGGAATTCTGCCAATGTATAGGAACCTACCTGAATAGGTAGGCTCGCCTGATCAACTCGATCCGCCAAATCTGAGAACTTTACGTTCCTGCCTAGCTCTCTTTAGGCTAAATAGTAATTCAGGCCATCATAGAAGACGGAGGCTTAGGCTTCCTGATAGGAGAGAGCTTGTCATCGCTGCCGTTAGGCTCTTCTAGAGAGGGGAGCATTCATGTTGACGCCGAAGGCGTGGTCCACTCCGACATGCACCACATTCTCCTCTTGCATAGGGGACTACGTGGGTTGCTAAGAACACAACGAGCTATCCTTTGGCTTACTTGGTTAGCCTTGATTGGCTTGGGGGAGATAGAACCCCCTACCTTAGTTCGGTTAGAGATCTCAGGTGCTGCTGCCTTGACCACTTAGGGTCGAGTCACACGTGCGACGTTGTAGCGCTTGCGTGATGCATGGCTACTAAAGGAGGAAGAAGACAAGTATTCTTCAGACTTGGCTTGGTCGAACTAGATCATAAGGGAATCAATGGTTGTCCCTTCCACAACTTCATCGAATTGCACCACCAACAATTCATCTGAGTGACTGGTTTCTCCCACTATGGTCGTCATCTTTTGTTGGGTGTAAAAATATTGACTTCCCGGCCCAAGGGGTCGTCTGTGTTTATAAGAATGGCTTACTACAAACTACAATCAATGTTTTACAACAGAGGAGAAGGGAATGTCCCTTATTGTTTAACATGGGTTCGTTGGAAGCGGTAGGACACCTCCCTCGATGCTCGAGCTGAGCTTGCTTCCCTTGGACGATCCGATCGAAGTTGCGGTTGGAGCTTCAGTACGCAGTAGAGGCTTCAGAGTGATCGAGTTTGACTATACCTGAGCTTGAAAAAAATCAAAGCCGCAAGCTTGGAGAAAGCTACGATGCAAGAGTTTGCAAAGAGCTGATGAGCCTCAAATCTGAGAGTTTAGATTAAGTCTGCTTCAACAATCCACGCAAGGAGCTTGGAATGATCTACCAAGCAAGTGAGCCAAAACAAGTCTCTGTTTGAAGAGCCTTGCCAATAGAAATGCTAAGCCCAGCTAATCAACCATTAACCCTATGACCAACCTCTCTCCAGCCTATGTCCAACATCTTTCATGTTGGCTGAAGGAGGCTTTAAATAGGCAAGGGATGGTATGAGACATCCCTTGATTTGTGGGATTTGACCACTAGTAGGTGAGGAGCACCATGCCCTCTCCTAGCTATGGGATGTGACAACTATAGGGGAGGTGAGAGCCATGACTCATCATCACCCAGGATGTGGGAAGTAAGTAAGCCCACTCCCACAAGTAAGCAGCCCACTTGCATTGCTCAGGCGAGGCTGGCAAAGCTACGAGCGAGCTTGAGAGCTGTCTGAATGCTCATGCGACCTTGCAGGCGAGCTTGGAGAATAGACAGGGTTAGCTGGTAGGCCCCTCCAACGTATGAGCTGGTGTTTGTTGGCACGCGGAGTTTGTGCGAGAGAACTCCCTACAGGCGTGCTTGGCTCGTGCGGACAAGCAAAGCATTCAAGCAAGGTTAAACTCGTGCTAGCGAGCTCAATGTTTTAACGATCTTGATTCATGTTAGCGAGTCAAGCTAACAGGCGATGCTTGAGCTCTGCAGGCGAGCTTAATAAACAGGCAAGATCGAGCTCTACGGGAGAGCTCAATAAGTAGGAGAGATTGCCCTCTGCGGACGAGCTCGATGAAAAGGTGAGGTTGAGCTCTACGGGCGAGCTCAACAAGGAGGCCAGGTTGAGCTCTGTGGGCAAGCTCAATAAAGAGGCGAGGTTGAGCTCTATGAGTGAGCTTAATAAAGAGGTGAGGTTGAACTCTTCGAGTGAACTCAACAAGGAAAGGCGACTGAGCTCTACGTGCGAGGTCCATAGACATGTGAGGTTGAGCTCTACGGGCGAGCTTAACAAGGAGGCGAGGTTGAGCTCTACGGGCGAGCTCAATAAGGAGGCGAGGCCAATCAGGCAACATTGAGCTCTACAGGCGAACTCAATAAATATGGGTGATTGAGCTCTACAGGAGAGCTCTATTGGGCTTCATTTGAATGCAAACGAGCCTAAACTTTTGGCAGGCGGGCTCTGACACTTAGGCAATTTTCACTGCCTACAGTGCTCTTGCTGACTCTGGTGCCGGTGCTACCACTGGTACTACTGCGGGTGCCAGTGGCACGGGTAGTGCTACTGCTACTGGCACTACTACTGCTGCTGCCGAGGTCATAGTCGTGGAGGTTCCTGTGACCCTAGCTACCGCCTTATAAGCTCAGGTATCCTCCATGTCCATGTACTCATGAGCTTTAGCCATCAGCTATTCATAATTAGCGACCAACTTCTTGGCAAGAGAGTCGTCCAATTCGTTATTTTGCAGGTCAGCCACAAGAGCGGGCATTGTGACTATACTCCCTGGGTCATTAACCTCTAGCCTCTTCACCTGGAACCTCTTAAAGCAGGTTCGAAGGCTCTCTCCAGGCTCTTGTCCAATTTGGATCAACACATAAGGGGGCAACTTCTGTTAGGTGTCAGCCCAGAAGTGATGGATGAACTTCTGGCTGAGTTGTTGGAAGCTGTTAATGGACTTCTTCTCTAGGGCATTCCACCAAAGCTTAGCGCTCCCTGACAGAGTAATAGAGAAGCATTGACAAATAACAGCTTCCGAAGCTTAGAGCATGCTCATTACATCATAATAGTTTTGGTTGTGCTCGGAGGGGTCTCCTTCACCCTTGTACTTCTCCACGTGAGACATTCTGAACTTTTCACATGGGGCATTCATGAGGTTGTCGAAAAGTGGGGTGTTCCCTACAATAGCCTCTGCGATCGGTCTGTACATCCGATCATATCCGAATACCCCTACGGTGGAAGAGAGGGCTAAAGAGGTATGATGGTGAGGGAGAGTATTAGAGATTACTCCTCTAGGGTAATTTCCATGGTGACTAGGACCAGGGCTCTCACCTGTGCCTTGAAGATTAGGGAGGAGGCGTCGGTGAGGTTCCTCGGGGTGAGTCGACTAGTGTGATGGTGAGGTTGCATGCTCAACACGATCTCTTTGCTACATGGTAGCAGCATGAGGAGTGCACGATGGAACTATACACCGAGCTCAAGAAAGGCAGTGAGTCCTCGATTGTCTCCAGAGGGTGGAGGGAAGACGAAAGTGGCTTGTTACGGCTGTGGAAACTGGCTGAGGAGCTCACTGGTGAAGGTAGCAAGTTGTTGTTGGAGGAATTGAGAGATCTTCTAAGCCATCTCCTCAAGCTGTGCTTGAGTAACGTAGCTCTAATATGGTCCTCTAGGGATGGACTAATCAGCCATATGCTCAAAACCAAACGTGTTTGTTCGAAAAAGAAAGAGGCCCCACGGTAGGCGGCAAACTATTGATTGCTTAAATCACACAGTTAAAAAGAAGGTGATAGGGACTGGGTTGATATAGGGGCTGCTCGATTTTCAAATATCTAATTTGAAGTTGGGTTGTTTAGCCCTACACGTGTAACAACTCATAAGAGGACGGAGATTAATTCCCCCGTTGTTCCTCTGATGATCAAGTCAACTTGGTGCCTGAGTGGGAATATGAGAAAAATGCAACGGGATGGAGAAAAATGTTAAGAAATTGTTTATCCTTGTATTTGGAAAGTTTTCTTTTGTATAGCCAAGCAAGAGGGGTAGTCTAGTCTTTTTGGCTGAGCCTGAGCTAGCGGGTGAGTCAGCATCTACTTTATAGGTGTTGGTCGTGGATTAGCTACGGGATGAGCAATGTCATTCACCATTAATGAGATGCGATGGGTGACTCACAAAGCCAACATGGTCCGATGTGTCATAAATAGTGTCAGGGATAGAGAAATAATGGCGATTGCCAAGCATTTAATGTGACACTAATGCGCTGTTAGCTGGGGTGTTCAAGGTTGAAGTCGTTGTTTGGCTTGTAGCGAGGAGTGTTGAGAAGTAACGCCTTTTGAGTCGACCTTGTGAGGTGTCGAATAATTGGTCAAGTGAGCTCGTAGTGAGTCATCTTTGACAAGAGGATCGATAAGTACCACCCTTCGAGTCGACCTAAGGAGATGTTAACTCTGTGAGTCGGCTAAGTTAGGATTCTTAGCGGTCCTAACTGTCAATTCGATTTAAGTGGTGCATGTAGGGGGACACCTATATGTTGGTAGCAAAGGACCACATTTTGGCGACTGAAATCACCATAACAATAGACAAAAAGGCTTTCTTTGGAACATTTATTCTTCTCTTCTTAGGTCACAAATCTTTTAAAAATTTTGCATAAGAAGGAATTTGTTTAATTACAACTAAGATAGGAATGTTGACCTTAACCTACTTAAAAGTTTCTAGGATCTTCTCCTCCTTAGGGGAGTGTTTTCTAAGTCTGAGTCTATCTGGTAAGGGAGCAACTGGTTTAAACCTATCAAAATTAGTCTCAGGTTCGGGTTCGGGTTCGGGTTCTTGGTCATCGGAAAGGGGTGATTTCTGAATAGAATTATCAGAAGGAGAATGAATTTGTTCTGGTTCAAGAGTTTGACTTGGAGGTGTTCTAACTTTATTATTGACCTATTTTCCTGACTGTAGTTAATGGATTTCATTCACTTGAGCTTCATTAGATTAACTAGATCCTGTGTCCTTAAGGTTGACCACGGTTGACTCAGAAATTTTCCTCTCTCTCTTTCACTCATGGCACGAGCTAGTTGACCAAGTTGGGTTTCTAACCTAGCTATGGCTTGAGTGCTAGAGTTGAGTATTTGTCTGGTTGATTGCATAAAGGAATTCAAAGTGTCGGATGTTTGAGTCAACATATTTGTGGTTTGTGTAGAGGCTTTGATTATGGTTTCCAAACCTTTTTCCAAAACGTTAAGACATTTATCATGATTCGAATTTGGAGGGGTATGATTTACATATTGATGATGTGGAGACTAATTTGGATATGACAGATTTGATTGTTGAAAACTAGATTGAGAACTGAAAGGAATTGTGTTTCCCCTATGAAATTGTTGGTTTGAAGAAGGAGTGAAGTTTTAATTTCCGGAGTAGTTTCCTTAATTCCATGTAAAGTTTGGTTGATTTTTCCAACCTGAATTGTAGGCTAGAGAAAATGGATCATTCATGAAACACTAGAATACAGCGTTAACCTATCGTAGTGATTGATTGTTTCCTAAGAGAGAATATTCCTCTAAAATATGGGATGGAGAAAGACAGTTGTGACAACCTAAGGAAGAAACTTGATTGATTTGAGCTAGAGCTTATTTTTTGATTTCTAGAGCTTTTAACCTACGCATGATTGTAGCCATCTTTGCTTCAGAGGCTATGTTCGTCTCTAAAGAAAGACCTCTGGATTTGGATTGGGGAACTGATGAAACTCTGTCATCATAATGTTCCCACTGCATGGTTTTCTTGGATAAACTCTATAAAAGTCTCAGGCTTCATCAACATTTTTCTTCATGAAATCCCCATGACACATTGATTCTAAGAAAGTTTTTGAAGAATAATCCAATCCTTCATAGATAATTTAGCATAATCGCTATTTTTTAAGACCGTGATGAGAACATTGGATAAAGAGTTCCTTAAATCTATCAAAATGCATCCATAATGGCTCACTCAGGACAATTTTAAAACTCATGCTGTTATTTCTAAGTTTAACCATTTTGTGGATAGGAAAATTTTTCTTCAGAAAACGGTAACAAATTCATCCCAAGTTGAGATAGAATTCGTGGGTAAGTTATACAGCCATTTCTTGGCTTTGTCCTTAAGAGAAAAAGGAATAAATCAAAGTTTGATCACATCCTTAGATAGTTCTCTAATCGTAATCATAAGACAAACTTCCTCAAACTTGGAGATAAAGATATATGCATCTTCAGTTTTATTTCCTAAGAATTTTGGAAGAATGTTTATGTAATACGGTCTATGCTCAAAATTAGTTCCATTGACTTCGGGTAGCTTAATGCAATATGGGATTGAACCTAGCTGGGTAACACATATCTTGAAGAAACGATGGATTAGGATTATCTACTTTTTTCAAAAATTGGTTTAAAATAGATTAAACGATTGGTATTATCCCTAATCAAACCTTGCATACACCAAGGTAAATTATTTTTTTAATTAATTTAACTAAAAATATGAAAGAAAAACAAAAGTTAGTTTTTTTAAGGAATACTAAAAAAATTCTTAAAGATAATGTGGAAGAGAAAGATAAAAGAAAAATCTAACTAAAACAAATAAAAACAAGTGTCAATCACTCCAAATTCTAGGGTTAAGCCTAAACCCAGCTAGACAAGCTCCTAACAAAAACTCCCTTAGTGAAACGATTGAAGTTTACTCGGTGAGTTAGCTAGGTAAGGATAGTACTAGAGGGAGATCAAAGATCAATTAAGTACTTCGTTCCTTGCGAAGTGTTTTACGCAACCCCTAACTCTTGCCTTTGCCACCAACTAATTCAAGTAAACTTGAACCTATTCACTTAGGGATTTCTTGTTCCTTAATGAACTCGAATCCTTAGGAGCTAATGTCTAATGAGTTTTAAAAGGCTTAGATTTGTGTAGTGAGGAATTAGTGATTTGTCGGCTAAGGAAAGGATGATAAAATTCCTCATCTTATCTTGATTAATGAGTTTTTCCATTAAGAATATTTTCAGGTAGTGTCAAATCAAGATACTCAAATCACTTTGGTGAATTCCTATTACTATATGCAATGCAACCCTATGAATTAAAAGCAACTACAAAAGGATGGTAAAATAAAATCTCTTGTTTTTTAATTAAGGTTAACAGTTAAACAAATGTGAGAGAGTGAGCTCTTGTTTGAATTTATTATCTTGTTAGTAAATGTCCAAATGGATGGTGAATTTTATTATGGTTGAAAAAATAAAATCTCTTTTTTTCTTTCTAGATCCTAATTGTCTCTAATTGTGAGAAACTAACTATAGGAGTGCAATTGAAAATACTAGAAAGAAGAGTTATCACATGCAAATCTTTAAATCTTCGATCTCCAATCCTTGATCTTCAATCTCCAAGTGGTTCCTTGGTAAGAAAACACACAAATTAAAGAACAAAAATAAATAAAATCCTACTTATAAGCACATTCCCCAGCAACGGTGCCAAAAACTTGATGGGGGCATAAAAGTATATCTCTAAAATTACAAGTACACAACCATCAAGTTATAGTATAAAAAGTTATCGATCCTACGAGGAAGATGATTGTAGAAGAAAATCAAAATTGATTCTTATGTTATGTGTATGACAACTAGGACTCATGGATATGATTGTGGAGAGATAGAGAAAGTGAGAGTGATTGTATGCAAATAAAAACAAAATGAGATTGAGAGTGAAGAGATAAAGAGTGGATATGATAAAGTGTAAATGTAAACAAAACTAACAAAAGAGAAGAAAGAAAGATAAAGGAAATAAAATTAAGAAACAAATGAGAGAAAATCAAGAATAAAGAGGAAAATAAAGAAAGTAAAAGATGGAGGACTCAAGTAGAGATATGAGAAATCAAGAATTGAATCCACTAGCTAGTTTCATGCAATTTCTAGAGTTTCCACAAATATTAATTCCACATCTTAAGAAAAAAAGTAATTTCCTAGAGGGTTCTAGCCTCAAGGAAAATCAAAGAAAAGGAAAATAAATAAAAATAAAAACTAATCCCAAGAGGGTTCTAGCCTCAAGGCGAATAGTGCAAAAAAAAATAAAGTCTAAACTATAAAATAAATTGCAAAAATCTAAACTACAAAATAAATGCAAGAATGTAAAGCAAGGAAGTAAAGACATGAAAGTAAATTTACTCTACAAGCATGAAGATAAATCTAGGAAAAGAGGGTACTAGCCTCTTGGCTATTTAAATAAGAAAAAAAAGTAAAATATAAATTTATTAACAAAGAGAAAATTTACATCCCAAGAGAGTTCTTGTGACGTCCCTGTTTTCACACATGGCTGCAGTCCAAGATGAACCCAGAGATGTCAAACATGTCATGCACCCACAGTGTGTAATAACACTTCTCAGCATTCACAGTAATATCCTCTATTGGAATCAAAAGAAGTATAGATACAAAAACATGCAAAATAAAGAAATGTACATAATAGACATGATATGGAAAGTGATATCTCATAAATAAAAATCATGTCTCAACTGAAATACATCTGATATATGGAATAAAGAAAATATCTCAACATGAGTCAACTGGAAATCGTACTAAGGCACACTGCCTTTACAAAATGAAAATAAAACTCTAGTCTTAATGAAATCATAGAAAAAGCTATTGTGGAGTTTCTACTAATAACTCATGTGATGGCGACTATACAAGAACTCCATCATCATGTGGCTCTCTGAATCTCTGTATTGCTTGAAAGAAGAGAAGACAACAAAAAAGAACCACATAAAGAGCGTCAAAGCACTATAACAAGATCACCTCCATCCGCCTCTAGGGGAAGAGCTACTAGATTGAGTGGAGGCTCTATCTATTAAGTATAG
The DNA here is from genome assembly GCA_022839385.1 of Asparagus kiusianus. Taxonomy (NCBI): domain Eukaryota; kingdom Viridiplantae; phylum Streptophyta; class Magnoliopsida; order Asparagales; family Asparagaceae; genus Asparagus; species Asparagus kiusianus. The sequence continues at coordinate 2,736 of BQKN01054792.1, read as the reverse complement.
TCTATCTAGATTATTTTTTCTGTATCTAAATGGAATTAACATTTAGAAACCTACAATACATAACTGTAGGCAATAAAAATTGCCTTTACACAAGAGAGCTCAAACCTCGCCTAGTAGAGCTCGCCCGCGTGCTCAAAGCAAGCAAAAGGCCAAGCAGAGCTCGCCTACAAACATAAGCTTACCTATCTGCTTGACTTGCCAGCACAAGTCAAGCTAGCCTGCATTCAAGAGGCCAAGCAGAGCTCGCCTGCAAAGCAAAAGTTCACTTGTTTGTTTGGCTCATCTGCACATGCCAAACCTTGCCAATCTCACGTGTTTTCTTAACTCGCCAACACGAATTAAGCTCACCTGATTATCGAGCCCGTCAGCACGATCTCAAACTCGCTTGAACACCTTGCTCGCCCGCACGAGTCAAGCTCGTATGCAGTGCGTTCGCTCGCACGACCCTGTCTGTTCGCCAAGCTCACCTGCAAGCTCGCTTGAATATTCCAGCAGCTCTCAAGCTCGCCAGCAAGCCTGTCAGCGTCGCCTGAACAGTGCAATAAGCTGCTTGCTAATGGAGTAGGCCCACCTACTTCCCACGTCCGGGGTAATGAGACATGACTCCCATCACTCCTATAGTGGTCACATCCCATAGTTATAGTGGGAGTATGCTACTCCTTACTCCTATTAGTGGTCACATGATCTAGGGGTGGCAAACGGGTCGACCCGACCCGACCCGACCCATATAAAATTTAACCCGACCAATATAAGTATAACCCGACCCGACCCGTTTAATAAATAGGTCCATGTGACCCGACCTGATTATTAAGTGGGTTACCCGACCCGACCCATATAACCCGAATGACCCGTTTATCAAATACAAGACATATCACTACTTACAACATGAAGTTATTTCAAAGACATATTCAGTATTTAAATGTACTTCAACGAATTGCAAATATCGACAAATAAAAATACATCGATGCAGCTCTTTAGACACAGAATAATCTAAACTATGAACTAGCAACAAAGAATTTAACACAAGTAAATAAAGAAAATATACACAAGTTTACAACAAAATAGTTAGGAACTTGATTGCCATTATCATAGTCCATCTCCAAATTTATAAAAAATGTAATTAAAGTTTACAAAAAATTTAACTGTCCTATTTCCAAATTTACAAAAAATGTAATTACAGTTTACAAAAAATTTAACTGACCCATCTCCAAATCTCCAAATTTGAGTCAAAAAATTCATTCTCAGAGTGAAGGCGATGCCCTTGGCGGCGGCAAGGGCAATGGCAGAGCGTGATTCCCAGTTTAGTGGAGTGCGGCCGGATCCTCTGTTGCCTGCAAAGATTGAGAAGAGAATTTTAAAGAAGGGAAAGTGCAAACGTTGCAGAAATGCTTCATAAACTCTTGCTTGATATGTTATGGTAGATAACAGCAGCAAGGTTCCTGGCAATTGTATCTTTGTATATATATTTTCCAAGAAAATTGTCTTTTACGGCAACCATGATCTTCGCAGTTGTGTCGGTAGCATATATTTTGCAGAAAGGATCATTCTTTTTATAATAATGGAAATCTAATGCATATAATATGTATATGTGGATGTCAATGTAATATATATAGTATAAAGATGTGGATAAATTTTATTTGCTAGAAGCACAAGGTGTAAAATCTATCAAGGAAAAAAGAAAAAAATATATGTTACCTGCCAATCCAGCACATGCAGAAGAGAAGACGATGACAGGAGGAGCCTATAGAAGTCAATAAACAAGAGAAATGTGGTTATTTCACACGCACCAAAGGACTTCACTTTGCAATATAAAATCCACAGAGCACTATATTTCAATCACACGCACTGAAAAGACTTCGGCTAACAACATAAAATCACGGTGTAATATTTCTATCAACCCTTAACCAAGGGTTATTGGGAAGTACTAATGAGGAATACCTAGTAAAATCAGCTTGTATCAACATGCCTGGATTGTCGATAAAGCAATGAAAATAACGTGGCAGTGATTAGCCAATCCTACACAGTAAAACAAATTAAAAAAATAAGAGACTGCAGCAAATAAGGTCAGTCGATCAAACATCTTTCCTTACATAGACTTCTTGCCCTCTGGTTTTTTATGTCAATGTTAATGTAGCAAGTTTTCTGAGAAAGATAATAACTTCTGAGTGTATATTTAGGCTAAACGAATTGTAATGAGACTGTTCCGAAAAGACTAATTTTTTGTTCAATCTCAATTTTGAACTTTTCTCATTTCTGTTAGTTATTAAAAGATATAAAAACAATAAAAACTAAGAGATATACTAATTACTTAAGAAAGAAATTACCCTCAAGACAAGTGACCTTATAGAAAGTGGCTAATAATCTCTTTATCTCCTTGGCCTTATCCCATTCTTCTTGAGATGGACAAAGTCTTGAGTAGTTGGAATCACTCAATTGCGTGTGTATAAATGCACGACGATAATATAAAACACTATCAAGCATACGGAATATAAATGGGAAACAAGGATAATATTGATAATTCTTTTTCATAATATTGATAATTCGGGAAACAAGGATCAGAAAACCCCCATTTTATGCAATCATTAGATGAGAAAGCGGCAATGAAATAGGTAGATTTTTTCAACTAGCAAGGGAGTGATGATGGTTGAAATAGATGTTAACAAATCACAAAAAGCCTATAGAAAATATAATATAATATCAGACATATATAATAGCCAGTTAATTATGATTTAGAGG
>BQKN01054791.1:0-10627 GCA_022839385.1 Asparagus kiusianus | reverse complement strand
TTGTGGAGGTGATGGTGATTGCTTGAGTCGAAGGAGGAGGCGGGGTTTCGGTGGACTTCGGGCGGCGAACTGGGACGAGGGGGTGGGGTTGGGTTTTGATTGTCTGGAGGAAGAAGAAGGTGAACAGTAGCGATTTGAATTTCTTTGTTTTATTTTTTGTGAGGAAAGAGGTGACGGCTGATGACAGAAAACGATTAAGCTTAGGGTTTCACACCATAATTAAGCAAATCAATTTTCATTTTTATTCATCAATGATCTTCATCTGATTACAAGAGAGTTTAAATAAAGAAAAATTACAGATTTGGCAAATCCTCTAAATCCCTCAAATCTCTCTCATAACCAAAATACAACAACTTAACTAATTTAGCTGCCAAATGAAATTCGAAATTCAAAAATTTGAAATTAAAAAAAAAAATTCAAATTTTAAACTGATTTATTACAATCAAAACCATAGTGCTGCAACCCGGTGTCTCCTTCTCTGATAAACTCGGCGAAAATCTCGAACCTGTGTTCGGATGTCCTCATCATTCTCCCCGGGTGGGAGAGAACTCGACCCTGTCGAGTGTAAATCAGAACGGCTGTCATACTGCTCAAGAAGATCTGGATCCAGCCTCTGTAAGTCATCCCTATCGAGCCAAGCGTCATCTGACTCAGGTCGTCCTTTCCAACGTACCAAGTACCTGCGGATACCACCATTGCTAGTAGAAACAATGTTATCATCAATAATAGTATCAATGTCATGTGTTGTATATGTGGGTGATATCTGGGGGAGTGGAGGTAAAGGGGAGCTCTCAGAAATAGGCTCAGGGGTAGGCTCATCAACCAGTGGGTTGTCAGGGTTAAAATGTGGGCCTTTGTACTCTACTAAATCCTCAATATTAAAAGTCGAACCAATATTAAAACCTTCGGGAAGGTCAAGAACATAAGCATTATCATTAATTTTTTTGAGAATTTTAAAAGGTCCTGCACTTCGTGCATGCAACTTTTTAACAGTTCCCGGAGGAAACCGTTCCGGACGTATCCGAACCATCACATAATCACCAACATTAAATTCTTTAAACTTCCTTCTTAGATCTGCTCGCATTTTATAGTTAACATTGCTGTCATTGATCTTCTTACTGATGTCTTTATGCAAGTCATGAATGCGAGATGCAAATGCAGATGCTGACTCAGATACTCTATGATGTGCAGACACGGGGACAAGATCTATAGGCTGTCTAGGCTTGTAACCATACACGACTTCAGCTGGACTGACACCTGTAGACCTATTAACAGAGTTATTATAAGCAAATTCAGCAGTAGGCAAATGTTGATCCCAACTCCTAAGATTCTCACCAACTAGCGATCTTAATAGGTTACCTAAGCTCCGATTGACTACCTCAGTCTGACCGTCAGTCTGGGGATGAAAGGCCGTAGAGAATTGAAGTTTAGTTCCCATTTTATGCCAAAGGGTTTTCCAGAAATAACTTGTAAATTTAACATCCCTATCTGACACGATTGTTTTCGAAAGTCCGTGCAGTTTAACAACTTCATTGAAGTATAGCTTGGCCACATGAGAAGCGTCGGAAGTTTTGAAACATGGTATGAAGTGGGCCATTTTGGAGAAGCGGTCCACAACAACAAAGACAGAATCGTGTTTTCTAATCGTTTTCGGAAGTCCTAACACGAAATCCATACTAACATCCTGCCATGGACAACTTGGCACAGGGAGAGGAGTGTATAAGCCAGTGTTCTGTTTACGTTGTTTCGCCAGCTGGCAGATGTGACATCGACCCACTAGTCTAACAACATCGCGTTTAATGCCTGGCCAATAGAAGCGACTTTCAACTGCCTCGACAGTCTTGTTGTTTCCAAAATGTCCTGCAAGGCCTCCAGCGTGTAGTTCCCAAATTAAGAATTCTCTCAGGGAGGTGTCGGGAATACACAACTTGCGAAAATGGAAAAGATATCCATCCTTTAGGAGAAAGCCATCAATTTCACGGTTAACTCCATCATTCAGCAAAGTATAAACTTCGCTAAAGTCAGGGCACGATTCATATTGGTCTTTGACTTTCTCAAAACCGATAACTTCCGCACTCAAAGTGGAGAGGAGGTGCATGCGACGACTGAGTGCGTCGGCGGCTTTATTCTCTACTCCCGCTTTATGTTTGATCGTGTAGGTATAATCCTGGAGGAATTCGACCCAACGACCATGTCTAGCGTTCAATTTCTTTTGGGAGTGAATATATCGAAGAGCTTCGTGGTCAGAGTATATGACGAATTCTTGTGGTAGCAGATAGTGACGCCAGTGTCGAAGAGATTGTATCACCGCATAGAACTCTTTATCATAGGTGGAATAACGTTGCCTAGTATCATTCAGCTTCTCACTAAAGTAAGCAACGGGATGTCCTTCTTGAGATAGGACTCCACCTATACTAATACCAGAGGCATCGCACGCAATTTCGAAGACTTTAGAAAAATCGGGCAGATGCATAACAGGAGCCTGCGACATTCTTTGCTTGATCTCTTCAAATGCCTTGGTAGCAGACTTTGACCACTCGAACTCGCCTTTCTTCAAGCAATCGGTAATAGGGGCCATGATGGTACTGAAGCCCTTGATAAACCGACGATAAAAAGTAGCGAGTCCGTGAAAACTCCGAACGTCTCGGATATTCTTAGGTTCGGGCCATTCCTCGATAGCTCTAACCTTTTCAGGGTCAGCGGATACTCCTTCAGATGAGACCACGAATCCAAGAAAAATGACTTGCTGTGTAAGAAAAGTACATTTCTTAGGATTAGCATACAGTTGCTCTTTTCTTAACACGGCACAGACTTGACGCAAATGGTCCACATGCTGCTCACGAGAGTTACTATAAATAAGGATATCGTCGAAGTACACAACCAAAAATTTTCCCGTGAAGGGGCGGAGTACTTGAGTCATCACTCTCATAAAAGTGCTCGGAGCGTTAGTCAACCCAAAGGGCATGACCATCCATTCGTACAATCCATCTTTTGTCTTGAAAGCGGTTTTCCATTCATCACCGGGACGGATGCGAATCTGATGGTAACCACTCTTTAGATCAATCTTAGAAAAGATAGTGGCTCCAGACATAAGATCAAGCATATCATCCAGCCGTGGAATGGGGAAACGGTATTTCACCGTGATCTTGTTAATCGCACGGCTATCCACGCACATACGCCATGTTCCATCTTTCTTTGGCGTCAGTAATGCGGGGACCGCACAGGGGCTCATGCTTTCTTTGATAAAGCCTTTCTTCAACAGCTCATCAACTTGCCTTTTCAACTCTGCATGCTCATTGGGGTTCATCCTATAGTGAGGCAAATTGGGAAGGCTTGCTCCCGGGACTAAATCAATTGCGTGTTGAATATCACGCATCGGGGGTAATTGGTCCGGGAGGTCCTCAGGGAAGACATCGGAAAATTCTTCCAACACAGTAACGACTTCTGGGGGAACCTCGTTAGAAATATTCTTTGTAGCCTCTCTAGCAGCGAGGGCGAAAATAGGGGTTCCGTTGGCCAATTCACGATCAATCTCTTTGGCTCCAATCAGGTTAACACCTTGGGAAGACTTGTTTGGATCGGACTTCTTGTCATTTCCTTTTGGTTGAACCGGAAGGATCTTGACCTTCTTCCCGTCGTGTTCGAACAATAGCATGTTGGATCGCCCGAAGATATGAACATCGTTATCAAATAACCAGGGCCTTCCAAGAATAACTTGACCCACATCCATTTTCAGAACATCGCACCAAACTTTGTCCTTATAAATGGCAAATTGAAGAGGGACTAAGCATCTCTCTTGGACATTGAGGGCGGTGTCGTTAATCTATGATACCTTGTATGGATTAGGATGGGACACAACCTTGAGACCAAGCTTAGCGATCACAGCTGAGGAGACCGCATTGATACAACTTCCACTGTCCACAATCACCTTACAATTTTTATCACCAATCTTTGTGAACGTATGGAAAATAGAAGTACGTCTCCAATCATCAACAGCCTTGGGTTGAGAGATGGCGCATCTGACAACTGATACAGTAGGAGTTTCAATTTGTCTAAGACAACTCAAAATAGTATCATCTGCATCATCCTCGAAATCATCGGTATCATCGTCAACTTGATGGACAAACTCATCACTATCAGGTTCAGGTTCATATTCGTATTGTCCATCGATGATAGCCACCTTGTGACGGGTCGGACAGTTCGCAGAAACATGCCCATACCCTTGGCATTTATAGCACTTGACGTGAGCTCCAATCTTGGAGAAATCTCTCTCTGGCTCCTTGCCTTTGGGGTCGACTTTAGGCTGGGAAGAACTGGGGTTAGATCGATTCGGAGGATGACTAGAAGTAGTGGCACGGGAAGATTGGGAAGGAGCTCTAAAATCCTGATTCCTATAGGATTGATGGGATTTGGCTTCATCTAGATCTTGAACTAGTGCGTAAGCCTTCTCAAGAGTGTCTATTCCCCTAGCAAAGAGTTCGTTTTGCAGATCGCCTCTCAATCCAGCTCTAAATTTCGACAAAACTTTCATTGGCGCCTCTTGTTCAATGGTATTGCATCGAGTGAACAGTTCGTCAAATTGTGCGACGTAGTCTTTCGCAGATTTGGTTCCTTGAGTGAGGCGATGCCACTTATCTAACAATCGATGATAAAATGATGGGGGAAGGTATTTCTGTTTAAGCTCGTTGGTCATTTCTCGCCAAGTGGTAATCGGTAACTCGCCTCTAATGTGTCTTAACGTCTCGAGGTTGGTCCAATATTGACAAGCAGGTCCGGTAAGTTTCATAGCGGCGTACTTGACCTTTCGGGGTTCCGTCAGGGCGTACCAATCAAAATAACGATCCATGCTCTTCAGCCAGTCCAAGAAAGCTTGCGGGTCGAGCTTGCCGTCAAAGGTTGGGGCGTTGATCTTAATACTCCTCAGGTATTGCGCGTCTGGATCAGGTACTGGGGCCCGTTGAACGATGTTTCCATAGCCTTGACCTTGCAGCGGCGGGGCGAAGTGTTCGTAGCCTTGACCTTGCTGTGGCGGTGTTGCAACACGAGCTTCTTCGAGCCTAGCAAACTTTTCGTTGGTTTCATTTCGGAGATTCGTTAAACCCTGGACTACGGCACCTAATTGTCCTGCTAGCTCATCGAGTTTCTTATAGAGTTCGGGATCGTTGCTACCTGACATGCTGGACTCACTAGTCGACTCACTTGACTCTCCTAAACGATAGGGTAGACCGGTACGAGTGGGCATGCACTAACAAGTAAATGCAATGAAATATGTGTACTAATAACTAAAGAGATATATATTTTTTTAAATAATAAAGACTCACAAATTTCCTAACCTAGAACCAGGTGCTCTGATACCAAAAATGATGCGAAACAATGTGATGCAGGTATGAAGATCAACGACAACAATGTTTCGCCAAATCAGCGATCGATCTAGGCAGGAAGCTCAAGAATAAAGTGTAGCTTTCGATGGGTTTTAAGCAAAAGTTGCGATGTACTAAGTTTAAATCTTTTGTAAATGATCCAGAAAATAAATGTAATGATTTGTTCTCTTAATACAGTTCAAATTGTAATATTTAGATAAGTAAAAATACTTAGCAACAGATTCGCTCGCTCACTTAATCAAACTGAATACAGCGCAATCAATTGATATTAAAGTTGAGAATAACACGTACGCAACAGTAGTTCCGAAAATACAGAGTCGAAAGAAAACAAAACCTGCGTCGGTTTGAACAAACTTGACGTGAGAGACCTCTGGAGGCGGATCGACGACGGCGAACTGGATGCGGACGTATGTGACAAACTAAGCGACGACGATGATGTAAAGGCGGAAAACGGCGATACGAACAGATCTGTACCAGTTTAGATCCGGGTCAAGTCTGACCCAAAGTGAACCAACCCAAATAAATAATGGTCTGAATAGATTGGATCTGATCTCAGCACTCCCCTCTCACTCGTTCTGAGGAAAGAAAGAGTGGCCACAGGGAAGAAGACAAGGCGGTGGCGGAGAGGATGAAGGCGGCGGGCAGAGGCGAACGAGCAGTGATCTCCGGGGCTCGAGGCTTCAATTGGAGGAGGGAGAAGAACAGAGCGGGGGTCTTCTGTCTTGGGTCGGTAGTTGTGGGGGAGGAGGAGGACGAGGGGGATTGGGTTCTGGACGCGTTGGACTGGTGTCGGCTGTTTAGAGGGTGGTTTTCGGGCGCTTGGGTGGCAGCTGGAGGAGAGTGATCGGAGGTGGAGCTTGATGGCGGTGGAGGTGGGATTTGGGTTCGTTGTTGGCGGCGGTTGTGGAGGTGATGGTGATTGCTTGAGTCGAAGGAGGAGGCGGGGTTCCGGTGGACTTTGGGTGGCGAACTGGGACGAGGGGGTGGGGTTGGGTTTTGATTGTCTGGAGGAAGAAGAAGGTGAACAGTAGCGATTTGAATTTCTTTGTTTTATTTTTTGTGAGGAAAGAGGTGACGGCTGATGACAGAAAACGATTAAGCTTAGGGTTTCACACCATAATTAAGCAAATCAATTTTCATTTTTATTCATCAATGATCTTCATCTGATTACAAGAGAGTTTAAATAAAGAAAAATTACAGATTTGGCAAATCCTCTAAATCCCTCAAATCTCTCTCATAACCAAAATACAACCACTTAACTAATTTAGCTGCCAAATGAAATTCGAAATTCAAAAATTTGAAATTCAAAAAAAAATTCAAATTTCAAACTGATTTATTACAATCAAAACCATAGTGCTGCAACCCGGTGTCTCCTTCTCTGATAAACTCGGCGAAAATCTCGAACCTGTGTTCGGATGTCCTCATCAAATGGACTCCACACTTGTAGCAATCCTCGATTAGAGATGAATAACAAGAATGCGTCCTCTTTTTTTATATATCGATTGATTTTACCGCATCTGAGGGAGGATCTTGATCTAAGACCGAAAGATATCCGTCTTTTAGTGCATAAAACAACCAAGTTGGATGTATTATATCACAAGTGTTGGAATGCTAGGAGGAAGGCGATGATAAAAATATTCGAGGATTGGGATAATTCGTATGAGATCTTACCTTATTATCTTGAAGCACTCAAAAGAGAAAATCCGGGGACTGTCTACGAAGTATCTTCGGACCCCGTTGATGGCGGAGAACAGCGGTGCGCCCTGTATTGAGGGGCGTTGGGCTGAAAACAGGTCGGTTTTTGTAATTATTTTCAAAAGCGGTCGGTTTTTGCAAATAAAAACCGAAAAAGATTGGTTTTGAAAATTTGTCCCTCCAAATGATGTTTCCTAGTTTCCACATGATCAGTGGTGCTCAAAGCAACTATATCAAGCTTCATAGTTAACAACCAACCATTTCAAATTTCCAATATCAACAATTTCTATTGATCATATGATATTCTAAATTAGGTCAGAACACATAAAAAGAAGTATCTTTACGAACTGCAAACCCCCGGCACACAGTAATCTAAGCAACGAACATTAAAAAAAAAAAAACCAACCAGAGCAACGGCCGAGACGAGTCCAAAGAGAGCAGCGAGCGCGTGAAAAATTCGGTCCTGCCAAATCGCCGAATCATTCACCTCCTGCCACCAGCTCGACGCCTCCCTGATCGCGTCCACGGCCGCCGCCGCCGCCGCTGTCGATACCATCGAAATCTCGCCTGAATTTGGTAAAAGTTTGAACTTTGGGGGGGTTTTAAACCCTAGTTTTCGCCAAACTTTGGGTGGAGAGAGGATCGTTAGAGGCTTCTGTGTCGAGAGAAAGAAAGGAATTCGTGCACGGGAGGGGTGTACCGGCGGTAGCCAGTAGTTCTGACGGAGTTGACTGACACGTGGAGGGGTTATGGCAGTGACAGCTCATGGTAGGAGTTATTTGTTAGAGTGGTGTTAGGGGCACACCCCCTACCACACCACCAACCACACCTCCCTCTCCCATCGCTACAGTAAACCGGGCCTCATATGGGATTTTAAAAATAGGTGTGCCCCTAACATTATTTTATTTGTTAATATCTGTGTTTGCCTTCTATATAAGAAAAATGACTTTGGAATAAAAAAAATATGAGACCCTACATGGGAGATGTGAAGTGCTGGTTTCATTTCCCATGATACACTGTTCATGTTTCATGATACACTGTTCATGTCACATGATGCACTGTTCATCATGGGATAGGAAGTCGATACCTCACATGTCTCATGTTTTTGGTGTCTTTATATAATAGAGAAATTTTGCACACCCTATCAATTGAGGCCCTTTCCAATAGGTTATGATTTATTCTAAATCTGATAATTATTTATAGGCACATTAGAAAAAAGTAATCTAGGTTCTCTATCTTGATGGCGCACAAGATGATGTCAGCTTTCGTGCACAAGTCGTCAATTATGTTAATCTAATGATTAATAATTTTTTGGTGCATCGTTAAAATTAGATCAAAATCATTAAGTATTTCTTCTTTGAATTGAAGTAAACAAGGTAGTGCCACTCAGTTTTTTCCCCCAAAAAATTGGTCTTTTTTATTATAATTTGCCAGATTCAAGCTAGTTTTTTGAAGTTTAATATAGGAAAATTATATTAAAGTAAACAAGCTAGTTTTTTATTATAATTTGCCAGGTTGTTAGGACCAGTTTTTAGGCTTTTTTCAGGAGGTTTGATATTATATTCTTCTCTTATGAAAATTGCTACTTGGAATGTTAGAGGCCTCAATGACCCAAATAAGAGAAGTCTTGTTAAAGACTTTATTTACCGCCATTCTATTGACATTATCTGTCTCCAAGAATCCAAGCTCTTCAGACCCTCTATTAGGACTCTTCGTTCTTTGGGTGGTAATAAAATTCAACAATGGTGTATTCTCGACTCGTCTGATTCCAGGGGAGGTGTCATGGTTGGCTGGTCCAATTCATTCAACCTTATTCAATCAAATGTTGGTATCTTCTCGGTTTCAGTATCCTTGACTCATACATCTTCAGCATGGTCCTTTACTATCACGTCTGTTTATGCCCCTATTGATAGAGATGATAAGGACGTGTGTTGGTGGGAACTTTCTAGATTGCGTCAGATTTTTGATGGACCATGGGTTATCTGTGGAGATTTTAATGCTACTTTATATTCAGAAGAGAGGAATGGCAGAATGGGGTCTCTTAGGGACATCATCTCCTTCAGAAATTTTGTTTCTTCAACATCTCTTATTAATCTTTCACTGTCTGGACGTTCTTTTACTTGGTCTAACAAACGTCTTAACCCAGCTATGGCAAGACTGGATAGATTTTTGATATGTGCAGAATGGGATAAAGTTCATCCCCTAAGTCTTCAATATTCTCCTCCTTTTGTAGGCTCTGATCATTTCCCTCTTATTTTAGATAGTGGTGGTGTCAAACTTAACCCACCCTCCTTTCGTTTTGAAAAAAGTTGGTTTCACAATCAGACTTTTATTCCTTTCATCCAAGACTCATGGAAATCTTTTAATTGTGAAGGAAATCCAGTAGATATCTTCATCAAGAAGCTAAATCTTATTAAAAGGAGAATTAAATGGTGGAGAAGAAATGTCTATGGCTCCTTATTTTCTAGAAAAACTGCTTTGCTCTCCAAAATAAACTCTTTGGACTTAATTGAAGAACAGAGACCCTTAACCTTATCAGAGACAAATGAAAGGAAATCTCATCAATCTCTGTTTTCTTCAATCATTAAAGAGGAAGAATCATATTGGTCACAGAGATCTCGTATCCAATGGCTCAAAGAAGGAGATGCTAATACTTCATTTTTCCACAAGTCTGCTTCTTTTCACAAAAAATCAAACCATATAGTCTCAATAGATCACCTGGGCTCTGAAATTTCAGAAAATGAAGCCATATCTAAAGCTTTCTATGATTATTACTCCCAACTTTTTGGTCAGAAGCATGACAGCAGCATGTCTGTCAATTGGACTTATTTATATCCTAATCCAAATCCAAATCTGATAGCTCTTGAGGCCCTATTCTCTGAATCAGAGGTAAAACAGGCGGTCTTTAGCATGAACCCAAACAAATCACCTGGACCAGATGGATTTTCTCTTCTTTTCTACCAATCCTTCTGGGATTTAATCAAAGATGATCTTGTGAATCTTATGAATTTTTTTGGTCAAAACCCATCATCTCTACACAGAGTTAATAAAGTCCTCATTACTCTCATTCCAAAATCTAAGGAATGTCCAACAGTTAAAGATTTTAGACCGATCAGTTTGATAAACTGTATTTTCAAAATCTTTACAAAAATCTTAGCAACAAGGTTATCTCCTCATTTGAAGGATCTCATTTCTCCTACTCAATCTGCTTTCCAAACAGGAAAATCTACTCTTGATTCGATCCTTGTTGCTAATGAGATGATCCATTTTTGTTCTAAGAAGAAAAAGGAAGTGGCCATGATTAAGATTGATTTTGCTAAAGCTTTTGACTCAATCAGTTGGAATTTTCTTATAAATTTGCTAAAAGCTAGAGGGTTTGGTGACAAATGGTGTTCTTGGATTTATCATATTATCTCCTCTTCAAACTGTGTTGTCCTTGTCAATGGATCTCCATCAAGATTTTTTAAATGCAATAGAGGCATCAAACAAGGAGACCCATTATCTCCTCTGTTGTTCAACATATCAGTTGATGTCTTGAGTAGAATGATTAT
>BQKN01054790.1:1313-12762 GCA_022839385.1 Asparagus kiusianus | reverse complement strand
AGATTTGGATTTTCACTTTTTGAAAGTCATTTGAGTCTCCATGACCGTTTGCTGCAGATTTGGATCTCCATTGGACCAGATGTGGTTGATGCAGCTTTTCATTTTCTGTTTTGAAAATCAAATGGGAAGCTCCAATGGGCCGGACTTGCTGCAGTTTTTCATTTTCTGTTTTGAAAATCAAATGAAGCTCCAATGGGCCGGACTTGCTGCAGAGACTTAGATTTTCATTTTTTTTGAAAATCATATGGGCCTCCTACGTTGGGCTAGAGAAGAACAAAAAGCAAACATGGAAATTCCAACCCATTTCTTCACTAACAAATTCAAAGGTGGAGATTGCTTTGCTTGGGGCTCAAGACAAATCCAATGGCTCATATTCATTAAAGATTACTATAAATAGGGGTAGAGAGTGAGGGGTTAGGGTGTAAAAAATTTTGTAACTCCTGTTGGAGAGGAGAGCTACTCTTAATTGAGAAGGCCTTCCAAAAATTATAACTTTAGTTATAATTAATAATAATAATTTTTCTCCTCTTTAAATTTGTTCTTTCTCCTCTTTGTTGAATGATGAGGATGGAGATGAAGAGCAATTTGAAGGTTTGCATTTCTTTTCTCTTTTATTTCTTTTTAGTAATTTCTTTATTATTGCTTATTAGTTAGATTTAAATTCATACTTATAGTATAGATTTATTTTCTTATCTTTTTATTTCTTTTTGCACTTTAATTTGTAGAGTAGATTTATTTTCTTGTATTTAATTTTTGTAATATATTTTTTAGTTTAGATTTTAATTCTTTGTAGTTAGATTTATTTCTTGTTCATAGTTTAGATTTTTATTTTCTTTTTAATTTTGTAATTAGTTCTTTTTCTTCTTGTTTTTATTTCTTAAGATGTGAAATTAATTCTTGTAGGAATCTTAGACTTGTATGATGCTAGTCTAATTTCTTTTATAGTATGCAAATTACTCTTTTTCACTTAAAATGTTCATGTTTAGGATAATCAACTAGAAAACTAATCAGTAGAAGAAAGATTTGATAATCTATGCTTATCGTAAATGGTTTGATAGGTTATGCTTATGAATTCTAGGATTATTATCTTATTGTTGTTCTTAACATGAATAGTAATTTTAATTTAGATGATAATTTGATAGGTTATACTTTCCTTAAATGGTTTGATAGTCTATGCTTAATAAATCTAAGTTGAATTATGATAAAAAGAGAATAGTTTGTATTTTATAATTAAAATTAGCTAGTGGATTATATTCTAGATTTCTTACCTCTTTTGAATCCTCCATCTTAACTTTCTTTAATTTTCTTTTCATTCTTGGTTTTATTTCTTGATTTTATTCATTCTTCTTTCTTACCTTGTGATTTCATTTATTCGTTAATTCTTTTTTCTCTCCTCTAAAATTCAATTTATTGTCTCTTGCATATATTCATAACAATCACTCATCACAATCACACTTATTCTTTAATCCTATTTTTGTCACGCACACAATATAAGAACCAAGTCTAATAATCTCTTAAAATAACCTTCCTCGTAGGATCGATATTTTTTATACTATAAGTTGATAAATTGTGCACTTACAATTTTGGTACATAATTATGCCGTATCATTTATCATTGTGCGTGCCATCACTTGTATGGTTCTATTTTTTTGTTCAACAATACCATTTTTTTGGGGTGCTCTAGGAGCGGAAAACACATGTGTTATACCACGATGAGTACAAAAATCATTAAGAATTTGTTTTAAAATTCTTCACCATGATCACTTCTAATTTTAACAATTTCTAAATCTTTTTCATTTTTAATTCTTTTACAAAATGAGAAAACTCTTCAAAACATTAATCTTTATTAGCAAGAAAAATTACCCATGTAAAACGAGAGAAATCATTAACAATAACAAAAACATAGTGTTTTTCTCCTAGAGAGGCAACACGCATGGGTCCAAAGAGATCAAGATGCAATAATTATAAAGATTTAGAAGTGGATACCTTATTTATGGATTTGAAGGAAGTTTTAGATTGTTTACCCTTGACACTTCCTCATAAGTAGAATTCTTAATATAAGATAGATTTGGTAACCCTCTTACTAAATTCTTCTTGGATAGCTTAGATATAAGCTTCATGTTAGCATGTCCAAGTCTTTTGTGCCAAATCCAAGGATCTCAATCTACCGCGGTTAAACATTAGATATTCTAAAAGCCACAAAAATGATTTTACCATTTCTACTAACAATACATTTATCTGGTTTAAAAATGATGTCAAAGCGTTTGTCACTTGATTGGCTAATGCTAATAAGATTATGGTTTAAACCTTTAACAAAATATACATTTTCAATTATAGGAGAAGGTATCTTACCAATAGTACTAATTCCTATGATTTTACCTTTCTCTCTGCCACAAAAGGAGATAATACCTCCTTCAATCCTTGATAGGGTTGCAAATAATTCTTTATTACCCGTCATGTGATGAGAGCAACCACTATCAAGGTACCACAACTCCTTACGTCTTACAAGTTGTAGAACCTTTAGGTACCCCAGCTTTGGGTCCTTGAGTGTTAGTATTTTTGGTACTCTTGGGTACCCACAATAACTCATAATGATCAATGTTATTTTTAATCCTACAATGAGTAGAAATATGACCATATTTCATACAATATGTGCACCAAAACTTTTTCTTGTATGTAGGAGCATGAGATTGATACTATTTTCTATCACCATGATGATGACTAGAGTAAGCATGATTAGATTTAATTCTATTGTTTTCAATTTCTAATCTCTTAACTTTAGATCTTAGTTGTTTATTTTCAAAGTTAGATCTCCTATCATTTCATCTTTTAGAGCAAGAGAAGATTATAGTTGCTCAAACTTAGAATCACAAGAAACATATAATTTTTTGAATGAAAAATATTCTATTGCTAATTTTTTAAATTCAAAATTTAATTTTTCTAAAGTCACTTCTAATTTACATTGCATATAAAGAGATTCACTTTCGGTTTCAGATTGTACCTCATCTTTATGAGCTATGAAACCAATGTTCCGGTCATGAAGAGCAATCTTAGCGCCCTCATCATCACTATCAGAATCGCTTAGTTCGGACCCATCCCAACCGGCATACATAGCCTTCTTCTTCTTATATTTTAAATACTTCTCCTTGAGCTTGGGACAATCCTTGGCTAAGTGTCCCGGTTTGTTGCATTCAAAGCATTTACCTATATGAGGAGAAAATTTGTTGTTAGATTGATTTTTGAAATTTGTGTTCATTTTTATTAGTCTTGATATCCTTCTAGAGAGGTGTGCCACTTCTTTAGAGACATCATCTTCACTATCCGAGGAGGATGAATCATCAATTGCTCCCTTGAGAGCTATGGACTTTGATGTTAGGTCTCATGTTATGAGCCTACATCTTCTAATCTTGTTTTGATGATTACAAACAATTCCTAATATTGTTTGTCTAGTGTTTATGTTTCCTATTAGGTATTCTAGACAAACAATGAGTTAGAGGATGGATGGAATTATGCTTCAACGATCATATCCAATGGAGGTTGGCGGAATTATAGAGTGAAGCATTGCTATTCAAGTTAAAGATCCAAGATCTCGCTTCATCCGCATATATACCAAGTCAAGCTTATTGAAGATCAAGATTGCTTGGGTAATTTAGTTTTAGGTTTTATATTATGTGTGTTAGTACTTTAAGCTCAATTATATACACACATACACATTTTGTTTTGGTTTTTGTATATATATATAGTTATATATATACATATATGTTTTGGTTTGATTTTGTAGATATGAAACGAATATATATTCATATATATGTTCATATGTTTCATATTCTATCATATTTGTGAAAATATTGTGTTTCTAGTTTATAGACTTCATAACAATATTTTATATCCTTTATTAAGTCTATAAGAACGTTTAAAAATATTTTTAAAGTTGTGTTTATGTCAAAACATTAAATTTCATGTATATCAACTTTTCATGTTTTGACATACTTGCAAAATACATGAGTTTTCACTATTGGGGAATGCAATTCCAAAAATTCTTTTTGTAACATGTTCATTAACATGTTTATAATGATTTCCCAAAGTTTCATAATTTTTGGAATTTATTTGTTATTTTTAAAAGCACTTTAAAAATTAGTTTTTTAACATGAACAGTGCCTGTGCACGTTTATAAGTCAACTTATAAACCCTGACAAGTCGACTTATGAAATGCTCTGGAATGTGCAAAAACTCTCTGCCAAGTCGACTTACTAGAACTGTTAAGTCGACTTAGACCAAGTCGACTTATGTTATTTTCCAAGTCGACTTATGTGCTGAATTTTATGTGTTATTTTTATCTGGCAAGTCGACTTATGTGATCTTTCAAGTCGACTTATACCAAGTCGAATGCAAGTCGATTTATACCAAGTCGAATGCAAGTCGACTTATAAATATGACCGTTGAACAGTAATGGCTATTTCCAGATTCTGTTTTTGTGTGGGTTTTTGGTCATTTCTTTGGGGTTTTGGCTGATGTCTTGGGTTGTTATAAATACCCCATTGCATTTACCTCTCCCGCTAATCAAGAGAATTGTTTAAATAAGTTTAAGGGTGTTTTGTGTTTGTTTAAAAGAGTGTTTAAGAGTTTTGTTTGTGAAGCAAATTTCACAAGAGCAAGTGGAGATCATCCTTGGTGTTTGAGCATTCATTCTTCTCCCTCTCTCTTGTCATCTATAGAGAAGTTTCCCTAAACTCAATTCTAGCATTTTATAAGTTTGTTCTTAATTTCATAAGCTAGATTTTATATTGAGTTTATATTGTTTTATCTCTTTGTTCACACACAACCTATTGAGCTTATTGTATTTACATTCATAATATAATTTGGGGTTGTGGGTTTGTGACATTAAGAGTGAGCCTACATTGTGTTCTCATCCATTGTAGAGAACAATCTTTTGTTGTGAGATCACTTGTATTACACTAGTACACCAAGAGGAGTGTGTGGTGAGAGACGGGGTTGTTCCAAGAGTAGTGGCGTCGGTAGCCTAGAGAGAGGTGGTAATTCCGAGCACTTGAGGGAGACACGGGCTAGAGACCAACACTTGAGGTTGTAGTTAGTGTAGTTACATTGTGAGTGATTGTAAAGTTTTCGGTTAGCTAGAAAACCGTATTGTGAGGTGTAAACGTTATTCGGGTGAGCGTAGAAAACCCGGTGTGATAGTGGAGATCTCCTCGAGGTGAGGAGCGGGGACGTAGGTCAGGCGGACCGAACCTCGTGAACATATCGTTTTGTTTGTGATTGCATTGACGCACTTTTATATTCGTGCTTATTATTCATATTGCCTTTGTCAATTGCACTTTGTTTATATTCCCACTATCTTATCTTGTTTGTTTCACCCTTGTATTAGTTGTATATCCTTGCATATATATCTTGTCATATATCATACTTGCTAGGATATTTGTTAATAAGTTTTAAATTGGTATAAATCGGATTAGATTAGCATAAACCCTATTCACCCCCCTCTAGGGTTCCTTCCTAGCGGTATTAGGGTACTTTCATTTGATTTTTAGGGTGGCTCCCGGTTGCCTTTGGGGGTGCTTCTTCCTTCTCCTTAACCTTCTTCTCATGGACCTTGAGCTTGCCAATAAGTCCATCAAGAGTGACAGTAGATAGATCATGTGCTTCTTCGATGGCCGTAGCAGCGAAGAATTTTTTAGCACATCTCTTGATTCTCCAAGACCTTATCAAGAACATGCAATTCATTTATAATATTAGTGAACCGAGAAAACATAGAGTTAATAGATTCCCTTGGAAGCAATTTAAATAGTTCATAATCATGCACGAATCCACTAATCTTAGACTCCTTCACTTGGGGGGTTCCCTCATGGGTAACGCATAACTTCTCCCAAATTACGTGTGCGGTTGCACATGTAGAAACTCTCTTATATTTATTAGGGGTAAGACCACAAATTAGTGTATTCATGGCCTTAATATTAAGGTTAGCTATGTTCCTCTCATCCTCGGTCATTTCACTACTGATAATCATATTTTATTACAATTTTATACCCTCATTATCTATTTTATATGAATAAATATACCACTAATAATTGTTTTTATCTTTTAATTGCAGATTAATAAGGAATAAATCTCAATTTCCCATCTCTCAACAAAAACCCATTGATTAAATGAAGAAATGATTCAAGAAGCCAAAGTGAAATTTTCGACTTTTTGAAGGCCCAAAGCAAAACGATTACACCAAGGGAAATGGAAACCGGCTGCTTGATGTTCAAAAGCAAAGGGACCTGGCTTTTAATTTACATGAATGGGCCAAACTTTCAAAATGCCAATGGACCTTGATTGCTGCAAATTTCATTAGACTTGATGGACCGAATTCATTGTGGGCTGCAGAATTGATTTGTGAGAATTAATGTGTGCATGGGCCGGACTTGGAGTTATTTGATAATCACATCTTTGGGCCGAAAATCAAAAGCATTGGACTGCTATGACTTGCTTTCATCTTTGGGCCGAAAATCAAATGAGGGCCGTATTATGCTGCAGCTGAAATCACATGGACTTTGATTTAAAAATCAAATGAAGATAGGCTAGGCTGCAGAAAATTAAATTTGATCATTCATAGACCGGACTTTCATGACAAATATAAAATATCAAATGGGCCAAAGAAAATCAAAGAATGAGCTTTGTTTCAAATATCAAATGAGCTTTGTTTCTTTCATCAAGGCCGGACTTGTTTGTTTTCTTTATGAAAATAAATGGAACATGGGTTGCTGCAGATTTGTTTGGAGAAATGGGCAGGAATTGATGATCATAATACTAACTTGATTTTCATTTATTTCTGAAAATCAATTGGGCCTCCTATGTTTGGGCTAGAGAAGAACAAAAAGCAAATTCAAATGTGGAGATTGTCGCTTAGGGCTCAAAACAAATCCAATGGCTCATATTCATTGAAGATTACTATAAATAGGGGTAGAGAGTGAGGGGTTAGAGGTGTGAAAATTTTTATAACTCCTTATGGAGAGGAGCGCTACTCTTAATTGAGAAGGCCTTCCAAAATTATAACTTTTTGTTACAATTAATAATAATAATTTTTTCACCACTTTAAATTTTTCTCTTCTTCTCTTTGTTGGATGATGAAGATAAAGATGAAGATGAAGAATTAGTTGAAGGTTTGCATTTCTCTTCTTTTTTCTCTTTTATTGCTTATTAGTTTAGGTTTATTTCTATGCTTGTAGTTAGATTTTATTTTCTTGTTAAATAGCCAAGAGGCTAGAACCCTTTTGCCTTAAATTTATTTCATGCTTATAGAGTAGATTTATTTTCTTGCATTTAATTTTTGCAACTTTTTTTTGTAATTAGATTTTGTAATTTATTTTGTAGTTAGATTTTAATTTTTTATACTATTCACCTTGAGGCTAGAACCCTCTTGGGTTTAGTTTTTCTTTTTGTTTATTTTTATTTTGTTTGATTCGTCTTTAGGCTAGAACCCTCTAGGGAATCACCATTTTCTAAGAAGTGGGTTCAATTTTAGATTACCCATATCTATAATTGAATCCACCATCTTTAATTTCTTGCATTTTCTTTTATTCTAGAATTTTGTTCTTCATTCTTGATTTTTTTTTATTTGTTTCTTGATTTTATTCATTTTTTCCTTCTCACCTTATTGATCATACTCATTCTCTTTTAAATCCACTCTCACTTACACTTGCACCTATTTACACACCATTTTCACTATCTCAATCTCTTCACAATCACATTCGCTCATCAATTCTATTTGTCACGCACACAACATAAGAACTGATTTTATATTTTCTCCTACAAAATACCTTCCTCGTGGGATCGATATCTTAAATACTATAACTTGACACGGTTGTGCACTTGCAACCTTTTTGGTACATGTTTATGCCGCATCAAGTTTTTGGCGTCGTTGCTGGGGAAAGGTGCTTAAGTAGGTTTTAATTATTTTGGTTCTTTAACTTGTGTGTTTTTTGTGAAGGAAACACTTGGAGCTTGAAGATCACGGATTGGAGAGCTAGGATTTGAAGATTTGCTTTCGGGTAAGTCCTCTTTCTAGTTTTTAATTCCACCCTTTAGCTACTTCTTCACAATTAGAGACAATTAGCACTTAAAAAAATTTATTTTCCGTTGACCATAATAAAATTCACCATCTACTTTGACATTTACTAACAATATAATAAATTCAAACAAATCCCCTCTTCTCTTTTGTTTGATTGTTAACCCTAATTAAAAAAAAGATTTTTCTTTTCCATCCTTTTTAGTTGATTTTAATTCATAGGGTTGCATTTCATATTGATAGTAGGAATTCACCAAGTGATTTGAGCATCTTGATTTGGCACACACTTAAAAATATCTTTAAGGGGAAAAACTCATAATTAAGATAAGCTGAGGGATTTCATCACCCTTTCCTTAGCCCAAAAATCACTAATTCATCACTTCACAAACCCAAGCCTAATAAAACTCATTAGACGTTGGCCCCTAAGGATTCGAGCTCAATAAGGAACAAGAAATCCTTAAGTGAACCGGTTTAAGTTTTCTCAGATTAGTTGGTGTCTAAGGCAAGGTTTAGGGGTTGCGTAAAGCGCTCCGTAAGGAAAGAGGTACTTAATTGATCTTTGATCACCCTCTAGTACTATCCTTATCTTTGATCACCCTCTAGTACTATCCTTACCTGGCTAACTACCTGGGTAAAACTTTTATCTTTTCACTGTAGGAGTTTTTGGTTAGGAGCTGGTCTAGTGAGTTAGGCTAAACCCTAGAATTAGAGTGATTGAAAGTGATTGTTTTGATTTGTTTTAGTTAAGATTTTTCTTTATCATTTTCTTCTCATAAAAAAAACTAAATTTTTTTCTTAAAAATAAAAAAATAAAAAAATAAAAATAAAAATAAAAATTTTGGTGTATGCAACAGTGGATTAGGGATAATACACATCGATTAATTCGCTTTGAACCAATCATAGAAATGGAGCATCCTAATCCACCCGTTCTTCATGATATGTGCTATTCCATTAGGAATACAATCCCCTCGTGCATTAGGCTCCCCGAAACAAATGTAATAAATTTTGATTAGACCACAATACATAAGCATGCTTCCCAAATTCCTTGGAAATGAAACAGAAGACGCATATATTTTTATTTCGGAATTTGAGAAAGTGAGTATTATGATTAAAATAAGAGAATTAAATGAAGATGCGGTTAAGCTTAGATTTATTCTATTTGCTCTTAAGGATAAAGCTAAAAAATGGCTGTACAGCTTACCAATAAATTCCATCTCAACTTGGGATGAATTTGTCACTGTTTTTCTTAAGAAATTTTTCCCTATTCATAAAACGGTAAAGCTTAGGAACATCATTCAAAACTTTTAAAATTATCCCGGGAGAACCTTTTTGAAAGTATTTTGACCGATTTAAAGATCTTCTCATCTAATGTCCTCATCACGGTTTAGAAAAATGGCGATTGTACCAAATAATTTATGAGGGATTATGTTTTCGTTGAAAGTTGCTGTTTTCATTGATTGAAATCTGTTACAAACAAAATGAAAACAAAGATTACAACTCTCTCGAAAATAAACGCAAGTCCCGTTTATCGGTGCTTACTTGCGTGGGTTGTTGGCCTGTGACGGGGATGTTGATATCCGTGGACCGCCGACTCTTCAAGATCCTTTCCGGAAAATCCGGCAGAGTTTCGTCTATCCGCGTGGGATTTAGAAACAGAACTTCATCGATCCGCGTGAGATCTAGAAGTTATAAGCGTATATCTCGGCTAAAACGAGATAATAGCTCTTCTTAGTGATCACCGCTAATGGGCACCACTAAGGGAAAGAAGGGGGTTGATGAAGAAGAAGTTGAAAAAGATCTCTTGCTCCTCGATCCGGCAGGGCTTCGCCGCTCTCTTGAAAGCTCTGACTCCTCACTCCGGCAGGGCTTCGCCGCTTCACACAAGAGCAATCCTTGGCTAAGATAATTCAGCCTTGAATTGGGAGCCTCCTGAAATGAAGGCCTTGGGGGGCTATTTATAGCCAAAGGAGAGGGGGGAGGACACATGGGAGGACACCCCTAGGGGGTGCCTCGGCCATGGCCGAGACACCCCCTTGGGGGTGTCTTCGGTCATGGCCGAGACACCCCTCGGGTGTTTCGACCTCGCCGGGATGCCCCTGGGTGCCTCAGTCTGGTCCGAGGTTCTGCCGTTGTTCCGCCGTTGATCTGCTGTTGACTTGCCGTTGACTTTTCGTCCGAACTCGGATTTGACTGATTTCAGATGCGTTGGAATCTTGACGGCGAGCTCTGTAGGCCCCGATGGTTGGATTATCAGTGGGATGATCGGGACGCGGCGGGCGTTAGTCCAATTGCGGTGATCGCGGGGTTTTCGGTCAATCCGTATCCCCGTTGTTCTGAGATTTGTTGGCTCCCGTAGTTCGTCGGTTCGCTTCAGGCACTCACCGACGTCATTTGAACTCTTGTGAACCGGGTAGTGACGTTCAATCGTCGCTCGTTGACACTGAGCTGTGTGCGGGGACCTATCGGCAATTTTTGATGCCTACAGATACCCCCTCCAAAGTGTTTCGGACTCGTTTCCTTTATAGAAGAGACCGGAATACTTTGGAAATGATTGGTCCAGCCTTCAGTCGGCCTAAGGGACCTGTGGTTCGCTTCAACTTTCGGCTCCTTTGATCTTCGGTTTATCCGGTGCTTTGTCGAATAACCAAAGTTGTTTCGGCGCTGCGTTTATCGCCTGGCCGTCGTTAGAGTCTCGAGTCTACAGCTGGTGAGTTGAGTTTGGCTCGTGTCATTGAGTTGACTTTTGAACTTACTATCCCTGTCACATCGTGTTGACTTGGGGTTTCGGATCACTGGGGGTTGACTTTTTGTTGCAACGCGCTGAATGGCGTTGACCTAGGGTTATGCGTTGACCGGTGTTCATCCTAGGGTTTTAGAACCGCATGGGTTGCAACGCGATGTCCGGCGTTGACCTAAGGTTACGCGTTGACCGGCGTCCACCTTAGGGTTTTGAGGGTTGCAACGCGCTGTCCGGCGTTGACCTAAAGTTACGCGTTGACCGACGTCCACCTTAGGGTTTTTGAACCGCTTGGGTTGAGCTTCGTCGTCACGTGTTGACTTTCGTCGTCACGTGTTGACTTTTGTCGCAACGCGCTGTCCGGCGTTGACCTAAGGTTACGCGTTGACCGGCGTCCATCTTAGGGTTTCGAACCGCATGGGTTGACTTTTGTCATCACGTGTTGACTTTCGTCACCACGTGTTGACTTCTGACGCAACGCGCTGTCCGGCGTTGACCTAAGGTTACGCGATGACCGGCGTCCACCTTAGGGTTTTGGAACCGCTTGGGTTGACTTTCGTCGTCACGTGTTGACTTTCGTCGCCACGTGCTGACTTTTGACGCAACGCGCTGTCCGGCGTTGACCTAAGGTTACGCGTTGATCGGCGT